>CAUYON010066957.1:0-39786 GCA_963573935.1 Arctocebus calabarensis | reverse complement strand
GATATCCTTCATGGCATTTCCTTGATCACTATATAAAGACATTAATACTCTACCTTTAATAAGTTTCGCCAGTACCCTGTTAAGATGCACCATAGGTGTGTTCCCACTAATTGCCCTTCCTCTACCCATCCTCCCCCCACCAGAAAATTATTTCTTAACACAAAATGAGTAGAGTTTGATGGCCCAGTCCTCAACTGGATTCAAACTGTGAAGTTTCTAAGTGATACCTGCATCTCTAGCAGAATCCACAGCAGTGTTGTAAGCAGAAGAGTCAAACCGTTGCAGGTTCTGTGACCAGGTGGTTAGATGGTTGGCCATTGGGGTGGTGGCCCGTTGGACCTCCATTGTCGTCTTGTTCACTTCTGCAGTGATCAGTTGGGACTGACCCAGGCGCTTCTGAGCATCACCTTCAAACAGCAGAAGGTCATTCACTTTCCAGAGAAATGGCACATTTGTTGGGGAACTTTAACATCTGTTTAATTGCTGGGATGAAACAGACCTCAAATTTTGGGCTCTTAAGCAAAACAAAGATCTTTAAATATGTATTAATTATGGTATAAGTTAGGTGCACAAGTAGAGCGTAAACAGTATTAATAAGTGAGTTTGAAAGACTCTAAAGTCTTAAAACCATGTGGCTCACTTGAAATGTTTTAAAATTAAAAGGTCAATTTAAAAAAAGAGTGATAGTATTTCCTCTGGTTAGTGACCTTGTAAGATAGCCATAAAAATGCATATGAGATTGGAACTCATCAAAGGATTGTGTCTGAACTTATGTAAATAACATTCTTTTTGAAAAAGTACTCTTGTGAAACACTTTTGCCATAAAAATGATGCTACAGTACAGAATTTACTAAGAAAAGATATTTTGTAATGAGAAAGGCAAGTGTCAAAAGATGACCATTTGTGAATTCCCATTTTTGTTAAACAATTACACATTTAGGGTGGTGCCCGTGGCTCAAAGGAGTAGGGCGCTGGCCCCATATGCCAGAGGTGGTGGGTTCAAACCTAGTCTCGGCCAAAACCCGCAAAAAAAAAAAAATTACACATTTAAAATAAAAATAATGTCAGTTTGCAACAAAGATTTTTTGCAAGGTGATGAGATCATGGTTGATTTTTCTTCTCTGTATTTTCTAACTTTTCTATAAGGGTCATATATTACTTTGGTGTTATAACTTCGTATTTCTAAAATGAGGAAACATTTCACTCAGCCTCACGCACTCTGGATTCTGATACAAGCTGGTTTGAATTCTGGATCTTCTTCTTACCAGCTGTGGCTGTTGGAGCACATTCCCCAACGCTCACAAGCCTCAGGGTTCACATAGGCCTAAGGGCAAGTGATACTTATCCCCATGAGATTAAGTCACCTGGGACACTTTTCCAGTGTCCTGCACATAGTTAAGCATCAATAAACAGAAGCTCTGATGATGACCCCTCTCCTGGCCAGAGCTTCGATGGACCTCAGAACTGCAGCTGGGATGTACTCCTTTTAGTACAACACCCAGATTCAGCAGTAGTATTTTAATCTGCACTGTGCCAAGCAAGGCGCATCTTCTTCCAATTGTCTTCTAAGACACTGCAGACACAGACTATGCTCTTGTTTCTCTGTTTGGGCTCTTTGGTCTCTCTGCTTTATACAGTAAGAACGACTTGACATTTTACAGAGAGAAGCTGTTGATCGTTGGGGCCAAAGAAATCCAACAACCAAATTAGGGCATGCTGTTAACGAGGAAGGATATTCATAAGAAAGCTGTTACGGAACAGTATAAACAACATGATCCCACGAACACACACACACACACACACACACACACACACACACACACTTACACACACGCAGAAAAGATTGGAAGAAAATGCTCTCAAATTTAATGGTCATGGTAGGTGTTATGATTACAACTTTTACATTTATTTTCTTTTTTTTATTTTGTAAGACTTTGGGGGGTGATGAACATAGGTTCTTTTGTCGTCAGAAAAAAATATATATTTGTAAAAAGAGACAAGTAAGGAACCACTTAGTCCTTCCTCCAAGGTTTATCTTACCCGCCAGCAAACCACCAGAGGAGCCCAAAGCTCTCCCTGTGCATCTCACCTCGCTCTGCTGCTTGCAGCTGTTTAACAGCATCATTTAGTCTGTTTTTTAGGGTGCTCTTCCTTGCCAGGGCTCCCCCCACACGCCTGCTGGTGTCAGCCACTGCCTCTTCGTTGCCTGTGGAGAAGCAGCAGAAAGAAGTACCAGCTGAGCTGAGATGACTCAAAAATGTCTCCCTTTCAACAAGGGAAGTCCTGATCTGTACCACGGAGTCATTCGCAATATTCTGAAAACTCCGAACCACAGGTTATCAGTTCTGGAAAGCAGCATTTAAAATTAGAGGTGCAGGATTGCAGGAAACATGTAACTCTGCTTGGGAGTGACTTAGGATGCAATAAGGGTTAGTTTCTATGAAAAATATGGCACTGCTGTGACTAACAAGACCTAGTAGATACAAGTGGTAAAGTGCCAAAAAGGAAAAAGTCTTTTTATAGGATGATGACAGGTTATATAAAAATAATTTTTTCTTAATTGTTTTGATAAAGTTTTCAATTGATATATAGTATATATCAATAAAAAGGCACCCATTACATGTGCACCACTTGACTATTTTTCACAAAATGAGCAGAAAATATAACCAGCACCCAATAGAAACTTTATCAGTCCCTTGCAGCCCCCTAGGGAGGGCCCTATGAGTACCCAAAGACGACCACTTCTGCATTTTAAATTCTATCTCCGTCTGTTAGTTGTATCTGTTTTAAATTTTTCTATAAAAAAGATGATACAGTATTATAATCTTTTATATCTTTGTCTTAATCTATACTTCATTGAATCTTCCACTCAATGAACCTTGATATTACAGTTTTAAGTCTTCCGGCTTTGTTTTTATTCTTCAAGATTGTCTTAGATATTCTTGGTGTTCTCCTTTCAAGACCATAGAAATTCTAGAATCTGTATCTACATACAGTTCTGGTACTTTAATTAATATTAATACGGAACCTATGGATAATTTGGGAGAATAATCATTTTTATAAATTTGAATCTTCCACTCAATGAATATGGCATTTATTTATCTTTTTTAGGTCTCAATTCTTATTTAGATCCCTATTTATTTAGATCTTTAATTTCCTTTAGTAGAGTACTATAGTTTTATGTGTAGCAAACTTAGCATCTTTCATCAGATTTGTTCCACATTTTTTTTGTTATTACCAATGCTGTTATGTTCAAAACTTAATTTCCCTTTGTTGTATATAGAATTAAACTGAATTTTCACACATCAAATTGGTAATGTGGAGTATCCTTGTCTTGATTTCAATCTTAGTGAGGAAACTTTCAATATTTCAATATTATTATAATGTTTGCTGAGCATTATGTTAGTATTCTTCATTAGATTACAAAAGTTTCCATCTATTCTTAGTTTGCTAAGAGTTTTTTTAAGTCATGAATAGATATTGAGTTTTGATAAATGATTTTCCTGCATGTAGTGAGATGATCATATGAATTCCTCTTATATTCTTTATGGTGAATTATAATTGCTATTTTAAATGTTAAACTATTTTTGAAATCCTGGAATAAACTCAGGATGGTTCTAATATATTGCCATTTCTATATGTGCTAGATCTGATTTGCTAATATCTTCATTAGGATTTTTACATCTCTATTTAGAAGAGAATTTAGCTTGTAATTTTTCTTTTTAATAATGTCCTTATCTGGCTTGGCACCTGTGGCTTAACGGGCTAAGGCGCCAGCCAGGTACACCTGAGATGGCAGGTTTGAATCCAGCCTGGGCCCGCCAAACAACAATGACGGCTGCAACCAAAAAATGGTCAAGTGATGTGGCGGGCGCCTGCAGTCCCAGCTACTTGGGAGGCAGAGGTGGGAGACTCGCTTGAGCCCAGGAATTGGAGGTTGCTGTGAGCTGTGATGCTATGGCACTCTATCCAGGGTAACAGCTTGAGGCTCTGTCTCAAATAAATAAATAAATAATGTCCTTATCTGGTTTTGATGTCTAAGTTTTATTTGCTTCATAATACAAGTTGGAGAATGCTTTCTTAATAGTTTGTATAAAAGTGGTGTTATTTCTTCTTTAAATCTTTAGAAGAATTCACTGAGGAAGCCATTTGAGCTTTGAGATTTAATGCTTAGATTTATTATGCAAATGTATGTTATGACAATTCTATCAGATTTCCTATTAGTTTTGATAAATAGCCTTTTTTTTACAAAATTATTCTTGAAATTGTGTTTGTGAAAGAGTTCCCAAACCTGGGTTATCTCTGAGCAAATCCCAAAAGGACATATCTACCAGTAATTTTTTGTTTTTGTTTAATTCCAAAGCATTGAGAATTTTATGAGTTTTGACAAACAGCAAAATAGTTTTATCATTCTTCATTATACTCTTCTCTTTATCAGCAATAAGAGCTTGGAAAATATACCTCCTCCCATGGCACACTTTCTCTTTTCTATTGTATTGTCTTGGTGTAGTTGCTTTATTGTTACCCTTTTCCCCCATAGGCACGTATATCATGGGTATTTAATGGGGAAAGGTTTAGTTGATACTGTCCCTAAGTACAGTGCAACCAAATACAAGCACTTCTTTCTTATTTTCTCTAGGTAATGTGGAGCCTTTCTGAGAATTAAAGAGAGACCTTAAAAATGCTTTGCAGATTTATTGCACCCTAATTCTCTCTTTCTAGTTTCCATTTTTAAATACTGTGTTACAAACTATGTTTTTGCTCTTATTTTATGGTTTTGTGACTGCAAAAAACATTGCTCAATCCATTGACAAATAATATATTTAACTCTCTATTTGGAGCTCTTGATAAAAATAGGGGGAAAATGAATATTGGGTTCAATATTTATAAGAAGAAAGGTTTCACAAAAAGTGTGCTCTATATGGAACTTACTGTCTTACACAAAAATTTTTCATTTTGCAAATGAAGTAGAAGTTTCCTTTAAAAAGCAGCCTCCTGAGATTATTATAGATTGTTATCTATTTCATATAAAATGAAGAAAAGGAAAGTTAAGAAATAAAGATGACTAATCTTTGACAGTCATTTGGAAATACAGAAACGATAATCCAAAATGATACTGTAATTCAGTAGATGAGTATGGTTTAATGTGAAAACTTGAAATTAGATCTACAAAATATTCAAAGATGCTGATGCATAGAGATTTATTAGACATAAAACATGAAACTTTGAAAGGATGTCATTCCCAAAATAGAAAAGTTGCTGGAGGTTCAATAACTCAGTAATGACAGGATTAAAAAATATATTATAAATTATTAAGAAGAATAAAATACACGTATTTAAGTCACAGTTACTAACCAGAACATGTTAGACCAGAGTATGTTAGTGGTCTTCACAACACAAGAAACAAAAGCAATAAATAGATATAGCAATATTTACTTAGAAATACTTTATTGTAAATATTCTAATTCTTTACTACTAATATGCTAATTATTTTCCAAAGATTATGATCAGTACTAAACTCACATAATAAAGTAATTGGATTTACACAATAGATTAATTAGAATAGAGAAATTCAGCACTTTTTCTTGCCTTTGTTTACTCAGAAAAAGAAAATAACAGTTGCAAAGTAATCAAATAGTTAAATATTCTGAATATGAAAAATAAAGTGTGTTTATTTTTTATATAGTGGCTCTTGGCAAAAGAAAAAAGGGAATATGCCCCATTAAATTTGAGATTAATTGCTTTGATAAAACTGGGTAAGAGTTCTCAGTTTCAAACTTGGCCTTCGTTTTTAGTTGGTAGCTGAAGTTAGCTAGATAATGAATTGCCAGCCTCATTAGTCAATGCTCAAATATCCTTAGAAATTAGTTCATTACCTCAGAGATGAGTAATGTTTAGCCAAATTCTTAGTCCATTCCATTGTTTTTAAGGGTAAACTCAAAAGCTCCAAAATTAACTAAGATCACTTCATTTTTATTTTTCCATCCCTCTTCCATGCTTGGATGTGCATGCTCTAGAAGATGCAAACCCTCCTATTTGGAAGTATTTCTTTCCATATGGTTATTGGGTTTGTCTTAAATACTGTAAACTGTGCAGAACACAAATTACAAGAAAGTGCAAATAACCAGATGGCTTGGTGGTACCCTGCCATCCTAAATGATTTTCGCAGTGGTGGACCATTCCTTTGTGGCAAAAATGTTAAAGGCTCTTCTGAATTGTTCAAGAAAGATGAAAGTGGTGGGGCATGGTGGCTCACACCTGTAATCCTGCCACTCTGGGAGGCTGAGGTGGATGGATTGCTTGAGCTCCTGAGTTTGAGACCAGCCTGAGCAAGAGCAAGATTCCATCTCTACTAAAAATAGAAAAGAAAAAAAAGAAAAAACTAAGGCAAGAGAATCGCTTGAGCCCAAGATTTGGAGGTTACTGTGAGCTATGACGACACCATGGTACTCTACTCAGGGTGACGGCTTGAGACTGTGTGTCACAAAAAACAAAATAGAAAAATGAAAGTATGGGCAATATAGTTTTTTTAGTGCTAAGTTTATTTTATGGCATTTTCCCCTTAAAAATTGGTAGTTATGGCAAGTTTCCATTAATCAGCTTATTAGATTAGCCAGCATATCTGCCAAATGCTATAAAAATGTATGTTTCCAGGTAGTTTTACTACATGCCGGGTTTTTTTTAAATCACAATTTATTTTCAAAGTTTTGCTTTTTTAATAACTGGACTCTGAGGAGGGACTATTGATGCATTATTCATTGTAATGTTGTTTACTTTTTAATTTTGAAAGTCTCTGACTATATGTATGAAAGGAAGGAAGCGGCTATAAACCAGAAGGAAGATGGGAAAGTGAAGATATTTACTGGAATCCGCCCTTGCTTGGAGTTCTCTGGCTTGATTGAGGAGGTTCTCGCTTTCATCTTTATGGTAAATGATTTGAGTATCAATCCCACTCACAGCCTACAAAGGAATTGGGTGGAGAGTGTAAAAATGACAGCAGAAGAAATCAACTTTTCATGGTTTTAGGATTTAAATGACACAGTTTATCTGCTCAACATTGAGCAAAATTCATAGTTTCATTTTCATAGCTCAAGTCTAGATCAGTTGTGAACATGAGAAAATAAAGTCTTTGGCATTTTCAAGATAAATGTTTTCTCAGGGAAGTTTAGCGAACCTAGAACAGTGTGCTTTGGCCAACGTCCCACCCAAGTGCCTATCATACAGAAGCTGCTCAGTAAAGAATTTTGAGTTAAAAACAACCGGAACACATGCATGAAGCATCTTCTCTACCAGCAGGAGCTAGTCTTCACGTTTTTTTTCAGGGACTTTGGCTAAAAAAAGCTGTCAAAGGAACCGGTACATGCTGACTGCTGCGTGGCACATCTGGAAGAACTTACAGATTAAAATCTTCCTGGCATAAGTAAAACGGCCTTTCCTTAGTTTTCCTGGGCTTTCTGGAATTTATGCCTTTTGTATTTTATGTTGGAAGCTCGAGAGATGACATCAGAAAATAGGAAAGGCATGGAGTGGGGAAAGACATCATATAAATGAACTTTCAAAGAGGAGAATACTCACATCATAGATTCGGTCAGTGATGTTCAGGGTCAATTCTGCTGTTTCATTGGCTTCACTAACATAATTGACAATATTTTCATAGACATTCGATGCATCCAAAGCCTTCTGTACCAGCCCATTCATATCTGAACTGTGCAGTTTTCTGTCAACAAACACACTTCTCTTAATTTCTCCTTCAAAACTCCCTGGGAGATGGGGCCGGGTGTAGGGCTTGATCTGATACTTCCAACATCACAGAGTCTTCCTTCCTACTATTCAAAGTCACCTGGCCTGGCAGGGTTTTCCTGCACCACCTTTGCTAAGGTCACATCTCTACAGTTCTCTTCCTCTGTTGCTTCCAAGCCTTTGCCCCATTTTAGCTCATGGCAGCTACTTGCCTGGCAGTAGTCCTCAGAAAAGGGAATAATGACTTAAAAACAGCATTCTGCACCTCTTCAACAAAGCATTTGTTTATGTGGTGGAAGTCAGGCAGGGGATTGAACACAGAGTCACTGTCACCTCCAATGTATCCAAATCGACATTGTTATTCCCTTTGCATAAAGGATGCTGATGCTGAGAGGGTCATATGGCCCGGGGCACGCACTGTCAGGGTACGCCACACTCCTGAGGCCTGGCTGCATTCTGTAAGCAGACAGCCCCACCTCAGCCCCTCTCTGGCCTGTGTAAGGCTCATGGAACTTTTACCGAGTCCCTGACATGGATTGGACACTCTCACACACAAGGTCTGATAGGGGCCTGAGCCTCTGAGGACAGGTGTGTGTATGACATGAGCTGAAACATAAATGCCTGCTGTCCTGTGCCTGGCATCCAGTAAACATCAGGGCTTACGATCATATCTAAACTATTTCCTGAATTGGAATTTCAAATTCTACATAGGTCTCCATCATTTATTTTATTGACAAATTCTTCTCCCCTCTAGAACATAAACTCTACCACGCCTTCCACAGTTCATCTAAAATAAATTAATTTTGTTCAGACAGTTCATCTAAAATAAATTAATTTTGTTCAGACTTTTGTGGGAAAAAAAATCCACAGTTTTTTTTTTTTGCTCAGTCCCAAACATTGATGGTTAGTGTCACATCATCAGTAACCTCCAGAAGGTCCTCTGTGACCCAGTAATGACAATACCGAGTCCGCTGGCTCCTCCTTGCCTGCTGAGCTCAGGGGATTGTTTCTCAGCCCCTCTGTGGGTTCTCTCAGGCTCAGAGAGACCTCTCCGAACGGACAGACAGACGTCCTCCACTACTTTGTCCAAGGCTCTCATTATTCAGCCTCCTCTGCAGCAGGGCTGACTTACACACTAGGCACGGTAGGGACTCCCAAAATGCTTTCATTTCATCTTTTAAAAATCAGAAGAAATAAATGAAGATAACAGTAATGCTTATGTTAGTCTTTATGCCAACACGGCCATGAAATAAGTTTGTAATTTTATCTTTTAATGGAGAAAAGGGCTCATCAAAGCAAAAGTAACCGGGGTCCATTGAAGTCCTAGTGCACCTCTGCTCTGTAGAAGTGATTCTAATCCAGATATTTGCTATTTGTATATCCCTACAACCTTTTCTTAGAAAGGGCCCAGAGAGTCAACTCTGAGGAAGGTAGATTAAAAAAAATTTTTTATAAGAAAGGGGTAAAAGAAAGTCTTACAAATATTTATCAGTATTTTAAAATTTTGTTGGCGAAGGTGGTAAGATACAAACAGCTTGAAACAAAGCTTTGTCGCCTTGTTTTTATTACTAGGCATAAAACAAGTGCTATCTAAATATTGAAAATAAAAATGTGCTTTTCACCTGGAAGCTTCTTAATGAATCGTGTCTGTTTTTGACCACAGCATATGCAAATCATTGTGTACATCAGACAGATGTTGAAGAATATTTACATTTCAAAGGGAATGTCTATAAATTCAAATATTTCTATGAATATA
This sequence comes from Arctocebus calabarensis, assembly GCA_963573935.1. Taxonomy (NCBI): domain Eukaryota; kingdom Metazoa; phylum Chordata; class Mammalia; order Primates; family Lorisidae; genus Arctocebus; species Arctocebus calabarensis. The sequence continues at coordinate 30,290 of CAUYON010066957.1, read as the reverse complement.
TTTAGTCAGAAATAGTCTAAGCATGATGAAAATCGGTAATTCTGGTCACATTTCTTGTAAAGCATGTAGTAACTTTGTTAGGAGAATCACACCAGAGCCCTGTTTGTTGCAGAGTGGCAGATAGAGGAGTTATGCTTTAGGAGTCTAATCAGTGGGATGTAGTTACTAAAATGATAAAAGAGTGATGGAGACCGCTCTCAGAAACAATATTCCATCCATACAGTATCTTACCCAAAACAGCAGTTTATCTAAGCCCCATTTTATTGCATTCGTCAAAAGCACATTTTCTAGGGCCATGCCACTGGGCTGGACATCGCTCTAGCTCACACACCAAGATTTTGTGAGACCTCTGTGATCTCGTCCGCTCTCCCTCTTCCTCAGCATATTTGGAAGAATATTTGAAAATTTTGCCAATCGGAAGTAAAAGGGGGATTTATGTTTTCAACAGAAGTAAATATTGGTTCTTATTTTATTTATAACCTTTACTGGTTCTTATTTCTAACTGCTAGTTCTGAAGTCTTTATAATGATCTCATTATTTGCCTATTATTTCAGGGTCATGAATTCAATTCCAATTTTTCAGTACAATTCAATTAACACTAATTGAGTGCCCAAGGGGCGCGAGACTCTCTTCGAGATGCTACAAGGAAAATTGTCAATTGATTTTCTCTTAACAGGTGTTGAAATCAAATAGTTCTTGCTGAGCACTGCGGAGTGACTGGAGTATTTACCAGAAGTCCATTAACCACCTTTACTTAAGACACTTGAGTGTGGAAAGCTAATGCTGCCATTGAAATAAATAGCTGATGGTAGAATTAGACTTTGTAAAGGGATCTGATTTATTTAATAATATTTTATGCAGCAGTGATAGCCTCTAACCAAAATGTCTTAGGACACTCTTTTAACTGTGGAATAGAACCCCTGGCACTCAACCAAGAACACAGGCCTCTAATATGACATATGTTTTTTAAATCAAAAAACTGTCTCCCTAAAACAATTGCAACAAATAATAATTGACTCTTAGAGGGGCAACCAACATACAGATCAGCAAACAAATCCAACCCAAACCACCTGCTGAGACTGTATCCCAGTAACTCTAGCATGTAAAATGGAATAAAAATATTTTATTCAGCCCATGTGTAATATTTGCATTTCTAAAGCCAAAACATTACCTGATCGATTCATCAGCTTCTTGTTGGAGGTTCTGTGCATGGTCAGTGGCTTCTTGGACTAAATCATGGCTGAGGTTACTTAAGTTAGATAGTTTTACTTGTAGTTCATTTGTGGCTCCATCTATTTCTGCATAAATACCTGATGTATTCTAAAGAAACAAATTTTAAAAAATTAATTGAATTTAGAAGACCGTAAAACATTTTTTCCTAGGGAGCCCCTGAAGATATTCTCTATTCTTCCTTAGTATGAAGTTCAGTACATTTCAGACCAGGCCCACATAAGTCTGAAATACTATAAATAGATATTTATCTATTAAATATTTCTCCTGCATCTTCAACTCCTTCTTATCAGTTGATTGCTTCCCTAGTATTCATACATGCTCTATAATTTCTGATCTAAAAACAAAACTAAACAAGAACCTCCCATTATTCACACATCCTTCTAAAATTACTGCGCTACTTTTCCCTTCCTAGCAAAATATATATATATATATATATTTTTTTTTTTTTTAAAAGAAAGTTGCCTCTACTTTCTCACTTTCTATTCACCATTTTGACTTACTTCAGTCTGGTTTCTACCTCATCACCCCATCCAAACTTAAGTTCACTTAATGACATCTAAGTTAACAGATGCAATGAGCATCGTTCAGATCTTCTCTTATCTGACCTCTCAGCTACATTTCACGTGGTTCATCGGTACTCCCTGCCTGAAACCCATCTTGTAACAAAAGCTCCTGTGGTGTTAATCTAGCCACAGGCCTATGATCTTGGCTGAGGATCACACAACTTTGTAGATGATGCTCTATGACTTCCAGACTTGGCTCAGCCCTCATTGCTAAGAAAAGATTTGCCCTCTAGTCACCCAAATAGTGATTCTAAACACTGTCATCATTCCCAAGCCAATTACATTTTCTTCTCCCAATCTCTTTTGTTTCTAAATAGATCACTTTCTTTTCTTTATTTGGAAGGCATAAAATGTTAACAGGGAACATATCTTCCACACTCCTGATGTTTCTTCCCTATGAAAGGAGCTTATTAAAAGAAACTCCTCCCATTTCTTCACTCTGCTCTTATGAGAGGGAGTGATTCATTCTATCATTAAAGTTGGGAAGGATAACTGTACAGGCTTTGCTCAACTCCATACTCCATCTCGGGAGCAAGCTACCAGCAGAAAGTGAGTTTTCTTGTGTTCCTCCATATAAAAGCCATTTTAGGCAGCACCTCTGGTGTTGGCTGTCTGGGTGGGGACTACTGCCTAATTCTAGGACTGGGTATCAGCAACCTGCTCTGCTAAGAGCCCTAACACCACGCCTTCAAGATGGCTGCATCAGAAATAAGGTGATATTCTTGGTCTCCATATTTCTATTTTATTTATGCTCCAACTTGTTTAGAATTTGGGTTCTGCAAAGAGGCACTATTTAGAAGTAGCCCCACAGGAATTGCCCCAACTTTTTGCTACCATCTTCCAGTCATTCTCCCCAAACCCTATACATTTATCTACAGCCACATTTATGCATACATTTTTCTCCAATTTTAAGAGGAAAAAGTGTTCTTCTTCTGTATAAGGCATGCTCCCCTTTTCCTCAGTGGCCATGGTTTCCATTATTCTTACTCCCTAGCCACTGACTCTTCCTAATATGCCCAAGTTTCTCCCATTAAAAAACAAATGAAACCCGCCCTTTGACTCTAGATTTCCTTCTAGCTTCTTCATTTGCTGGGACAGTGCACTTTGTAGAAATGGTTCTTGCCAAAATCCTCAACTCCTGACCCCAAACTGATAGATCCACTTGACGTTTTCCCATCTTTATTTATAGAACCTCTCTCTGGCTTGTGATGGTGTTGGTTACCATCTGTGCTTAAAACTCTCTTTTCCTAGATTCTGTGACTCTGTTGTCTCCTGGGACTTGGCTTTGCCTGCCCAGGAAAGAGACCTTAGAAGTTGGTGTTCTCCAGGGTTGGATTCCAGCCCTGTCCTCCACTCTCAGTGCACAGACTTCTCTCCCCGAGCCCAGTGCTGTAGTACTCTAATCCATTTTCCATCATCTTGCAGGAAAGGTGACCTTTCCCTTTAGAAAGTCTGATCGTGTTATTTCTCTTCTCAGAATCAGCCATTTGCTTCCCAGGAATAAATCCAGTTCCTACGCATGACCCCTCCTCTGTCATCAATTTCATCAATTCTCCACTCCATTCAATTCTGTGGTACGACCTTGACTAACTGACTATTGTTTTAATGTTCCATAATTTTTTCTGACTCCTGTGCCTTTGCACATAATATTTTCACTGTCTGGAATAATTTTCTTTTCTTTTCAAACTGATACACCTGGAAAAGTTCTACTAATCCTTCCAAATAAACTCAAATATCACTTTCTTTATGTAGCCGCCCCTAACCTCTTCAGGATGAATTAAGTATTGCCACATATTTCCGTTATCCATGTTATCGCATCATTGTAATAATTTTATGTGATTATTTAACTCACCAGATCACACATTCCTAGGCGGCAAGAACTGATTTTAAATTATTTTTTGTATTCCCAGAATGTAGCACAGTTCCTAGCACAAACAGTTAATTTTTATGGAGACCGTATTAAACCTCTAGCCATTTGGTTGGTCACCTGGGGAATAATACTTTGGAAGAAACTGTTAATTGTATAAACAGAAAAAATGCTATAGGTCTTCCACCTGAACTCATTCATTCATTCATCCAACAAATATTCACTATGTACCTACTATGTGGTAGGGACTTTTCTAGGAAAAAGAATACCTATTAACAACCTCTATTTTTAAGGAATTTACAATTTAGTAGGTAGATATAAGTAAACAATAAGTGACTAAATAAGTGAATAAGATAATTCCAGAGAGTATAAGTATTTTGAGTAAAGTACAACAGGTGGGATAGAATGGAGATTGGTTGAGGGTACGGGGTTCATTTGCATTGACTGGTCATAAGGACACTGGCCATCTGAAGCTCTGAGGAGGAAAACCCAGGGTCTCTGGGCAGGGCTGCATGGCCAAGTCTTCCCTGCATGCAGTGCTGGCCCAGTGTCCGGCCAGGAGCATCTGCCCATGAGCATCTGCGCACGAGCCCTCCGATTATGTATGGGACAATGTCCAGTAGGCTCTGCCAGAAGACCTTGCAGATGCTCCAGGAGCGGGCCCTGGGGTGAAGGGGGGAAGATGGACTTGGACCTCTTGACTATAGTAGCTGCTAATGGTAGATAGCCACTGAGGACTTGAAATGTGGAGCTTGTGACTCAAATACATTTTAAAATTTATTTTTTAATTTGTTTAATTTTAGGTAAGTTTAATTAGTCCTCTGTGGTTAGTGGCTACCATGCAGTGCAAGAAAAATTCAATCATCTGATCTTATTTTTATAGTGCAGGATAACTTGATAGATTTGGATTGAATCTGATTATTTTTCTGTCCCACTGTTCTAACCTGCTGGAAATGCAAGATTGAACAAGTCATGTGGGTCCTTACCTTTATTACATCATCAAGTTCTGAAAGTGTCAGACGAGGCATCATCAGAGAGTGTGCAGATGCTCTCAGGGAGGTGTTCAGCACTTCCATTTGTTCCCTCACTCTCTCATGCTGCTTCTGCAGGCAGGAAGAGCAAGGGCAAGAGAGAGAGAGAGTGCGTATCTTCAGGGAAAGCGCCAGGGCGAGCAGTGAATGTCAACTCGCTGTCTTTGGACTCAGACAAATTCGGGTTCATATCCCAGCTCCATCTTTGCTGTGTTGCCTTTAGGAAATACTACTTGTCTGGTGCTCAGTTTTTCATTTATAACATAGAGAGAACAAAATAAACACCTGAGGAGACTTGGAGCACTTAGCTATGAATACAACTTATCACATCAGCATCTCAGAGGGAATTAGCACTTCAGAGAGGGCATTTGACTCTCTGTTATGTAAATGGGTCTATAGGTGACAGAATTGAACACAGGCCCTTTGTTTGCAGTAACTGGAAAAGGCATTAAATAAAACCATTTTCATGTGCCAACTGTGAGCCTGGCACAAACAGCCCATTTGCAGAGGAATAGAATACATACAGAAAAATGTGATATCTTTTTGAAAATTAAAAATAACCTTATTATCAAAGCATAAAATCATGATATTGCTTCATACTACTCTGAGCTCTTTATTTTAGATGCTCAGATTTCTTAAGGAAGGAAATTGCCCGCATATTAATAGGGCAGTTTAATTCAGTTTAACTTCTTTAATTTCTATCTTTACTTTTGGGTTCTAGAGGCAGGGATATTGTGATTCTGAAGAAATATTATGGGGCTTTGAATGAGTTCGAAGATTGAAAGGAACACAGAATGAAATTTTAGAAGGGAAAATATAAGACTTATTTTATAATTTGAGTAAAAAAATCAAAGTTAGAAATAGTAATTTAAGTTAGACTTGAAATTGTACTTTAAGTTGGAGTTGAAATATACGTTATTGTTTAATTGAGGAGACCACAGAAATAACCACAGTAACCTAGATTAGAAGGAAACATTTTAAAACTTTCCAAGTTCATCTTAATGGCCTTTCTTCGGCCCTTGCAGTCTTTCTCAGTTTAGTGGGAAGGAAGAATGAAACGTGTCTTCTCCAAGTGTATTGCTACAGGGGTAGGTGTGGGTCTGGAGACAGAAAAGAATGATATTTGAATATCCCCTTAATGCAAGAACATTAAAAAATAAATTTCCTCTCAATATCCATCAAACTAATACAATGTGATGATCTAGGATCAATTGTTCTTATTTCTACAAGGAGAGGTATTTATACAGCTCTGCCCAAAGCAATACTGTACAATATGTGTTAAAGTCTGTAAAGGAAGGGAGGTCAAAAGAAGGTTGGTACCATTTAGCTCCCTCAGAGCTGTCTTCCTTTTACCATGGCTGAGCCATGACCCCTTCTGTAACTCTTGCACTTAGGTTGCTATAAAAGAACAGTACTAACACCTTGAAGTCAGAGCCCAACTTCAAAGCTGTGTGCCATACAATGCGACTATCTAGGATCAATTATTCAGTGTTCATACAGTTCACGTGTATAATAAGTGTACTTGTAGTCAATGGCAAATGATGTGCTTCAGTTTCGTGGGATTCTCTCACTTATATACAGCTTTAGAAGTGAATAAAGTTAACCTTGAAACAAAGAAAAATATTCTCACAGAAATACAGTCAACATGAACAAAAGAAAGGTTTTTGAAAACTAATAATTATGAAAATGACATAATTAGTACTATTCGGCATGCTTCAGTATCTATGACATAATACGTAGAAAATAAAAAAAAAAATTCCTGATCTTTAAAAAAAAAAAAGGATAGGAATAGTCCTGGGAAGGCAGAACTTTGGTTTAAGAGGATCCCTAAACATTACTCTCTTTTCTTTCTTTCTTTTTTTTTTTTTTTGAGACGGAGCCTCAAGCTGTCACCCTGGGTAGAGTGCATGGCATCACAGCTCACAGCAACCTCAAACTCCTGGGCTCAAGCGATTCTTCTACCTCTGCCTCCTAAGTAGCTCGGACCACAGGTGCCTGCCACAACACTCGGCTATTTTTTGGTTGCAGCCATCATTGTTGTTTGGCGGACCCGGGCTGGATTTGAACCCTTCAGCTCAGGTGTATGTGGCTGGCGCCTTAGCTGCTTGAGCCACAGGCACCGAGCCTAAACATTATTTTCTAAAGAGTATTTTCCCTATTTTAAAATGTATAACCTTATGTTCATGGGATAAATTTTTTTTTTTTTTTTTTTGAGACAGAGCCTCAAGCTGTCACCCTGGGTAGAGTGTTGTGGCATCACAGCTCACAGCAATCTCCAATTCCTGGGCTCAAGCGAGTCTCCTGCCTCAGCCTCCCAAGTAGCTGGGACTACAGGTGCCCACCACAACGCCTGGCCATTTTTTGGTTGCAGCCGTCATTGTTGTTTGGCGGGCCCAGGATGGATTTGAACCCGCCAGCTCAGGTGTACGTGGCTGGTGCCTTAGCCCATTGAGCCACAGGCGCCGAGCCGAGATAAATATTTTTTATCATTCTGTTACCTTTGGAGTTAGGAGTCAGTTGACAAAGTAATGTAATTATTAGTTGTGTGGTTGATGATTGGACGCATCAAAGTGATTAATGTATGTGGGCATTTTTTGGCTTTCTATAAAGACTGAAATTTTTATTATATTCTTTTTTAACCCACGCTGTAGGTCTAATGGCTAAATTTGAACTTAAAATATTTAAGTTTGTTTTCTGAAACATTGAGTCAAATTCCAACAAACTTATATGTATTTAAATCAATTTGTCGTAGGAAAGACTCCTACATAGTGTACAAATAAAAGGTTGGGTTTTGCATTTTGTTAGAAGGAATTAAAGTTTCATGACATCTAAATATGCAAAAGTAAGAGCAAGAATTAGAAGTGTTTAGTAATTTAGAGGTCCAAGTTAACCTGAAATGAGTGTTTGTAATTAAGAATAATCGGTATACACAAATCATTTCTGTATTACTTGAATATGCTCCATGCATTTGCCTTTTCATCAACAAATGTAACAAATGCAAGACATTGTGTTCAGTGCTAGAAAGATATAATTCGTGCAAGGCAGGGGTATTGCCCTTTTGATGCTTCCAGACTACTGAAGGTAGACTAGAAACATACCATAACACACAACATACACACACAGACACACAGAGACACACAGCTAGGCATTCAGCAGTTAAAGATGCCTCCTGGACAGGAACATAGAAGAATGCATGATGAGTGTGATGAAGCCTGTCATCATTCCAGGGGTACAATGACTGGCTGCACCCGTGGGGAGGGCAGACTCCTTTGGATGGTCAGGGTACTTAATGTGGAATTAAGATGGGTAGTCTGAACTTGTTTGTCAACCTTATACATATGAACAAGTGCATATTTTCCTCCTGGCAGGAATATGTGTGTGTGTGTATTAGGAATATACACTTCCCAACTTCAGGAGGGGAAGTTGGAGGAAGACGAGTTGAATTTTAGCAGGACAAATGCACATAGCTATTCCTGCAGACAGACACCAGCAAGAAAGTGGCCCTGTGGACCGGGCTACGAATGAGGGTGCAGACAAGGACGGAGGTAATGAGAACGGTGAAGTCACTGAGGGGAGAGAGGGGACAAAGGGGTGCAAGTTTGGCTGATGCCAGAGCTGAAGGTCAGGAAGAGGAAGGAGACTGAGCAGGGCTTTCAAATGCCTCCATGCTATGCTGTTCTCTCCTGAAATCTTGCTCACGCTGTCCATTTGTACTTAGGGGAAGCGTCTGCGAGGCACAGCTAGGGCCTACCATCTGTCTGGATCTGTAAAATGTCCCGGTATCCACAGGCATGAGGTTTTTAAACAATTGTGCATAAGAAACATTTAATTGAAACTGATTTTGATGATCGTTCACTTTTAGAACTGAATTCTCTTCATAGAAGTAACACTGTCGACTGGCTCGTTACATTTACAAAGTCCAGTGTGCCTGACACACACGCTGATGTTGACTGACCACTAGCAAATGCTCATGCTTTGATCCTCAGTTCACGGACAGCCTGTCACCCTTCCTCATTACAGACTTTACAAAGGACTTTTGGCAACAAGATCCATTCCTAAAAATTAATGGAGAACTGACCATGTTAACACACAACACACTTACATGTTTTCCCCAGCGCAGGTGGTATAGAAGACTGAGCATTTGCCGATGCTGACCACTTACAGCATGCAGTTTACTCCTAGTAGGAGCCTGCGGCCACGTCTGGGAATTCTCCCTGCCTCTTTGCATTTGTGTAGCCTCGGCTTCAGTTAGCCTCCCCATCTCTGCAGCTGCTGAGCAGCCGGCCTGCGAGATTTGCTTATCGTGCTTTCCAAACTTACCATGTACACAATGTGCCTTTCCAAAAGTCGCACATCGCAAGACACGTAGTTTGGGGCTGCCTTGGTGTTCTAGTGCTCTCGGTACAAAAAAAGCTAAGCGTTGTTTACCCATTTGCAGGAGCAGGCCGTCCGGACACACAGGCACAAGCATAAGAACAATTGCCTTCTTAGCAGACCAAGAACCAACAATTATCACACTTGCAACTTGATTTGGGGGACACAAACTTATGTAAGTAATTTACAGCAGCAAAAAGTACACCAATATGTAAAAAGCATGAAATACGCCAATTTAAATTTAAATATGCCGGTATTTTTAAAAGTGTACACCAACTGTTCCTTTTTGGTGTAACTTCTGTGCCCGCTGTACCTCGTGGTCCCGCTGCCTGGCTGCTGTGGCCCTGTTCATGTCTTCCGCATCCCTGACACGGTCAAGGGCCTGGTCCAGTGATTCCTGGAGGTCTGACAACTTAGCGTTGTAGTCGTCCAGCTGCTCCAGGACGACAGGAAACAGAGAGCGAGTGTCATTGTGCAGCCGCTGCCAGCTCTCCGCCTGGCTCAGCACTGGAAGACGCAGAGACGGCAGGTCAGTCCCCACATCTGTCGCCCCCCACTCCCTCCCAGCAGTTAGCAAAGAGGAAAAACTATCAGGCCGCGCCTTCTTTACCAATTGAGACTGGAGCTATTGTTCACAAAAATAGCCCCATGTTTGACATTTGAAGTAAAAAATGCTATTTGTTGACTTTGGGACCCCCTGAGTTGTTACAATCAGTTAAAGAACGGTTTGATTATGTTTTATGGGGAGACTGTGTCATTATACTCTGCATATCGTTACCTAGGTCACTAACAATTTGACCATGTAAAGGATATACAATAGCTTTTACTATTAAAAATAACTTGGGTGCCGCCTGTGGCTCAAGGAGTAGGGTGTCGGCCACATATACCAGAGGTGGCGGGTTCAAACCCAGCCCCGGCCAAAAACTGCAAAAAAAAAAAAAACAACCCCAAACAAACAAACAAACAAAACAAAACTTATCTTGTCAATAGTAAGGCAAAAAAAATGTTCATACCCACTCATTTTCTATATTCTTTCTGGGCAGCCGTTTTTAGTTAGTTTTTTAAGGACAAATCCAAATCATGATTTTGGGTGAAATAACAATTAAATGAGAATGACATGTTATGCTTAAACCTGTATACACCCTTTGGTCCCTGCCCAAAGGTACATGCGCTGACTATGTGCCTTCCTTCTGTTTTTCTTCTTATTAGTTCGTCTTGTTGAGTTTTTGTATTTTCTTTCACCACTGTGAGCAGAAGACACAAGTTCATGGCTGAGTAAAGCAAAGGGTTGAAAATGGATTCAGTTGGTGAAAGGAGGCTGAGTGGGAGATGAACTTGGTCCTGTTTGACCAGGCCAGTCTTGTTAAATTCCATAATAGGCCAGGGGAACTTGCAGGCATCTGGCTGTGACCTACAGCTGTCAGCCTCATTCAGGCTTAAACCTGGGGACTCGGGGTTTTTTCTTTGGATGTCATTACTGTTTCTAAGATTTTACACATTTGCTACTATAATAAATCTGTATGTCAATAATGTTTTCTGTATGCTATCCATAAGAAGCATTAGCAAAAGTAGATAGTGACAATCGTAGGGAAATGACTTAGTGTCCTTTAACACTTTTTGTGCCATTGGTCTCAATGAAGTCTAGTGAAGCCTTCAGATTCCTCTCACAATATGTTTTAAAATGCATATAATAAAATGTATAGAACTCAAAACAAGACTAATATGTTTTAAAAATCAAACTTCTAACAAGTACTGCGATATCAAAGTGGCTAGAAGAGGGGATTTGGACTGTTACCAACACATAGAAATGATACACACTCACAATGACAAAGACCTCAAACTCCCTGCCTTGATCATTATATACGTTCTATTCATGTAACAAAATATCACACATTTCCTATAAGTATGTAAAATATTATGTATTGGTAAATATATTGGTGCTGCTTTATTAATACATTAAGTAACAAGATCTAGAGTTAGATCTAATTACTTCCATAATTTTGAGTTATTGATGAATTTAAACAGTGTTGAGATATCAACAGCTAAAATACAATATGTGAATGTGTGATTTCTTTTGTTGATTGTGTAAATTAAAATGAATGCCAATTCTTTGCAGCTCTTCCCATCAAGAGTGGAGTCCATCTGTCCGTGCCCTTGGGTCTGAGTTGATGTTGACCAATAGAATGGATGTGCATTGTTGAGTTCCAAGCATAGCTCTCAAGAAATCTTGTGTTTCCTATCCCTGTCCTCTAAGCAGGCTGCTGCCACATGAACCCTGGGCCTGCATCCTTCAGGTGTAACTCTGCATGGAGGGAGAGGCTCAGCCTCCCCAGCCAGCCCCAGACACATGAGGAAGCCCAACCATGCCACAAAGAGCAGAGACGAGCATCCATGTGGAATCTAGGCCAAATTGCCTATGCCCTGAAATTGTGAGCAAATAAATGGCCATTGTTTTCAATGTTTAGGGTGGATTGTTAGTCAATAACTGATAACTAATACTGTGACCAAATCATAGTTCAGTATACCACTGTGGTTTGGTGATTGCTTTCATTACTAAAGGAAATGTTAAATTTCCACAGATGGCTGAAAGCTACTAAAAGTCATTCACAGCCCTCGCAATGTGACTGCTGCCAGGCTGGAAGCATTTCTGCCTTCTGAATAATATTTCTCTTCATGTAGTTCTGGGAATTGGTTCCCCTTAGCCTTTCTTTTCCTGGTTTGTATGTTTTCAGCAAGTTCTGTAGATTCCTTATGAGATCTCAACTATTTCTCGAGGGCTCAAAGTTGGGCCTGAATCTAAAATCATAAATTCAATTGTCCTGAAGGCCACGTGTACAGTCTAAATAGCTCTGACTATTGGGAGTTGATTGCTTTTTCCAAAGATTGCCTGCAGCGTGTGCCCTCTCCCAGGCCCACAGAGAGAGCACATGTGTGTTGGGTGAGGTATCAGGTGAATACACCTACGTTCGTAGGCCTCGTCAGCCTCCTCGTCCACAAGCTCCCGCTGGGTGAGGAACGGCGGCTTGTGTCTTATTTCCTCAAGCATCTGCTGGGCCAACACTAACTTCTCAGCGATTTCCTCGGGGCTAAGTTCTTGCTCTTCCCCATAATACAGCATCTTGTTGTTGATCTCTGAAAGGAACAACATGGTAAAACCAGGCAGCAGGGAGAGGTGGCCTGGCTCTGAAAACACATGGGGAGCGAGGGCTGGTGGGCAAAGGACAGCACAAATCCTGAAATGGAAAGGGAGGTTCGTGAAGATGGCCCATCGAGCTGGTGCTCAGCACTGAGCTCATCAAATATTCCAAGGAGGAGGGTAACCTGAGGCAACCACCCTCCTCTGCTTCCCGTGCAAAGTCTTCAGAATGGAATTGGCTCGTGCTGCTTTCATCTTTATCTGGTTTTCAAAGTGATTCAAGAATGTTAATGTTCAATGGTAATTATCGTGCCTTAATACTTAAGGCACACAAATCTGGGGTCTTTGATCAACCTTTTACATAAAATACTTAACTTGGAAAAAATGTTCAGCTGTATCTCGTATCTCCTGTTATATGTAGGATGCGTTGGTGGTATTGATTATATTTTTAGGTAAATATTTGGCCAAGCCAAAATGAAAGCAAATTGTTAGTTGTCTAAATGAGTCTTTCAGATTGTTTTTAGACTAGATATAAAATAGAGGTTTGTTATTATTAATGTGAGCTCTTGTTCATTAATATTTGATTCTTAGCCGTTGCTATTTGCCTTCTGCTATATGACTATTCGTTAAGATTGGGACATTTTGACTGTGGGTCATTATCACCCCATCTCCATAAGTAGGGTGGAGAATTTTAGAACTGGAGGGACCACTGAGGCTCAGAGGAATTAGGCAACCTGACTAAATGCTAGCAGGCCTGGACTAGTTCTCTGACTCTCTCATTCCTACTACATCTGATCAGAAGAAAGGGATGTAATTGTCATCTTGTCCTACTGCAGCTCTGGGAGGAAGCATTTTATCTTCCTGGCATAAATGAAATTGTGTGTCTGTGGCTTACTATGATCTATGTGGTTGGCCAGAAAAGATGGGTAAACAAACACTGGTGTCCCATAAATCATGCCAGGATAAAGAATTGTATTTTATATGGATAATAGCTTGAAGGTCACCAACAATTATTTTAGAGATGGTTAGGAATAAGGAATGACACACAACTGGTGTTTTTCAGCAATCCAGAATTTTGAAGGAAGGGAGATAAATGGGGGAAGAAATTGTTAATGCTGTAAATATTACTGAAAAAGTTAGAGGAATATTAAGATATGTTGAAAAAACAATTATGAAGGAATTAAATGTACTTTTAAAGTAAAGTCTAAAATATTTACTCCTGAAATAAACTGAAAGATTTTTTTCCTTAGCTCTAGAACTTGTGATGCTGAATTTTTGACATGATGCAAACAATTACATTTATAATTTTGTCCTATTTTATTTTAAGCTATGTATGGTATAGACTAGAGAAAGAAAATCAGACAATAACATTTTTGTCTTTGGTCTTTGGAGTCTATAAGGTAAAAATAGAAGTTATTTTTGCCATTTACATTTCTTTTGTATTTTTTCCTTTCCCATGCTTAAAAGGTCAAATAAGAGGATTCTGATACTTTCCAAATGAAAAGATCTGAATTAAAATATGAGTTACAACAGCAAAGGTGAATTATTTTCCCTGAATGGCTTATTAGGGTCCTGGCATTATTTGTTGCCTAAAGAGGCATTTATTTCTCAGTTGGATGAAGTTACCTAATCTTCTAGGTTCAATCTTATTTTTACAACAAATCATTACTAATTCTAAAATGCTATAGGAAGAGAATATTTTATTAGTAAATGTACAAGTATGAGATATGGGAGAGGATATGATGATGAAAGTTTAGGAGTGTTTAAAATGTATGCCGTTCATTTTTACTGTTTATTACAGGCATCAGAGGAAATGTGGCAAATGATTAATCTTGGGTTTATAGATTCCTTTGCCTGGCACATACCTTATGCCTCGGTATGAAACTATGAATCTTCCCCATGGGTGCCTTTACTGCCATTGTGCCCCAAGATGCACTTGGTGTTGTCATCCAGCCTTTAATATATAGTGAACTAAAACCATGGAAGTTTAGGTACTGGATCTTAGTAGACTTTAACCCCAGAAATTCTTGTTATCCTAGAAGAAATGAAGTCTCTTGTTTTCTGCTGGTAAATTGCAGGATAGCTTTTAGGGTACTGTTAAGATGGTCTTCATGATATAGCCTGCACTTATCTGAAGTTAGAACACACATAAGTGAGCTTCTGCAAGAAGATTGTACAATCTGTTACCATGCTTTAGGATAAAGACATTTCCCATAGCCCCCTTCCTGCTGTTTCTTCTGAGCTGGGGAAACCTGTCTGCCTGACCTTTGGGAAAGAGTATAATAATAGAACCTGCTTGTGAGGATTTGGATCAGCTGACAATCTATTGCCCTTCTAAAGGCAATGTTTTCTCTGCAAATAACTAGAAAAGTCTGTGACTCCTACTCAACTCTGGCATTTTAGAAACACCAGAGCATGTGGTCTCCTCTGCAGGAAAGGTATTCTGTCATTCCGTTTCTGTGAGATAACTAAAAAGGGAAAGATTTTGTACATTGATCCTTGAACATCAACAGACAGTAGGCATGAGTGCTCAGGAAGGCCAGATAAACAAACATAAAATGAAGACTTTATATAAATTTAAACCTTCGATACTCTGATAACAAGTTCCTGGCAAATAGCAAACACTCACAAGTGGCCATTTTTTGATTGTTGCTAATAACACAAGTGTTCCCTTGTCATTAAACTGAACCAGAAGAGAAGACATTTACCTTGGATTTTATCCCTCATGTCATGGGCTTGCTGTACAAGCTGAGTTGCGTGGTCGATGGTGTCCAGGCTTTCCTTCTGAGCCAGCTTCCCCCTCCTTGAGGCTTGACTTTCCTACAAATAATGCATAGGAACAGTAGAGTAAACATGAGGAAGGAACTTGTATATGTGCATAGGGGGGTAGGTGGGCATAATGTCCATAACCATAACATCCCAGGCATAGGAAAGCTCTATAACATATAAAATGGTCCCAGATCACACATGAGAGCTGATGGGATCCCTAGTTTCAGAATCACAGAATGCTATAAAATAAGATGCTATTCCGTGTTGGCAGCCACTGTTCAATCCTAACCAACCGTCTTTCACAGGTACCTTTGAACTTTCACTGTATCTCAAGATGCCAACCTAGAGAATTGTCCATATCTGCCAATCATGTTGACATTGTGCTGACCAAAGAGCTTAAAGATTCAAAGAGGCAGCTGTCAAGAAAGCAGACAGGCCCTGAAATGCACCATGGTCTAAGCGGTTCCAGGGTGGTCCAACCGCTGCTGTAGCTAAATTGCCACAGAGATTTAAAGGATTATGCTCCCTGGCTCTAAGCTGTTTTCAGTGGGTTATTTCAAATTCCCATCGAGGTGGCACTTGTGGACAAACAACTGCTCGAGCAGGCGTGGCTCAACTGTGAATAAAGCTCTTCTCCCTACTGGGAGCTGCCGTTTCAGAGACCTCTCAAGTAGTAGTTGTCGAAATTCAAGCCCAACTCACATGTGGCTTCAGGAGAAAGATTGTGTGTGGGTGTATGTGCATGGGTGTGTTTCTGTGCATAACAATGCTCAAGGCCAGGAAATGCTCAAGGCCGTATGCACAGCCTGGGGGACACGTACTTCCTTTTGGGATGAGAAGCACTGATTCAAATGAGTTATACTCAAGAGGAGGTGGGGTCCTTCAGTCTGGCATTTGGTAAATGTCCACCGCCTGGCGAGGTGCTGCATCGACTCTGTTCTGTAACAAAGCGCTGCGGTATCTGAATCAGCTGAAGGCTGAGCTGCCACGCAGAGAGTATCCCCAGGGTAGGAGTGTGGTTATTCCAAACTTCTCTCCTTTCGTCTACCCAGAGGGGTATGCCCTGATTTTACCTGGAATATTTTTACAGTTCTCAAGTATAACCCGCGTAAGCGCCCTTCTAAGCTGGCCGAGGAAGAGGCTTTCTATCATTCTCTCCATACAAAGACGTGCCACCAGATTCGAGAAGCTTCCTCGGCAGTGGTGACATAGCCGTCAGTCCCTCTGTAAGCTGTGGGCTCTTGAATGGACACTGCCTTCTGAGGACCTGTGCTTTTTCCTCCAATTCCAGTCCTCCCCCTGGCTTGTTCCTCCCAGAGAAAGAATATTTGTGGTCATAGGAAATTAGATAGTGCAGAAAATAAGATGAATTTCATTCCTGCTGTCACTCCTCCCCGCTTTCAAAAAATACAGACATACACACGTAAAACATTAAAAAATTGTTAACAAGTTCATCTTTGCTCCACTTTGAGCTATATTTTGGCAAAGCATAACACTCATATTATTAATTTTGGCTTCATTCTTCCAGAGAAACCTCTGTATCATTAAACTTATTTTTTAGATGGAAACTGAATTGAAGTGATGAAAGACAGCTGGAAAAATGTCATACCTCTAAGAAAACCTCTTCTTTCTGAAACACCAGAGGGCGCTGAGATACAGATTGATAGGTAATTGGTAGCGACAGATATTTATATGCTATACATGTAAATAGGACTCAACCAGTGTCAAAGAGAAACAGAAATTTATTTTAAATTATAAAATTAAGAACATAATATAGAGTGATGACTTATTTAAACATTTTTTTCTATAATTTTGCTTGTAAAAGGAAAATGATACAGGCACATGGTAAAACAGGTGTGCCTTGCTTTAAGAAAAGCTGAAATGATCACAGTTCTAAAAAAAAAAATTACAGTTCTAAACCAGTTGGTGGTTTACATTAAAAATGGATTAATCATTAAAAATCCTTGTATCTTAAGGACACTTGCACTAGACTGTTTATTGCAGCTCAATTTACGGTCGCCAAAATGTGGAAACAACCTAAATGCCCACCAATCCAGGAATGGATTAACAAGCTATGGTATATGTACACTATGGAAAATTATTCAGCCATTAAAAAAAATGGAGACTTTACAGCCTTTGTATTAACCTGTATGGAAGTGGAACACATTATTCTTAGTAAAGCACCTCAAGAATGGAGAAGCATGAATCCCATATACTCAAGTTTGATATGAGGACAATTAATGACAATTATTGACACGGTGGGGGTGAAGGAAGGGGAGAGCAGAGAGAGGAAGAATGAGGGAGGGGTGGGGAAAGGAAGAGCAGAGAGAGGTAAGGAGTGAGGGGGGTGGGGTCGTGGGGTCTTGGTGTGTGCCACACCTTTTGGGGGCAAAACACGATTGTTAAGAGGGACTTTTCCCAACAAACGCAACCAGTGTAACATGGTTTCTTGTACCCTCAATGAATCCCCAACAATAAAAAAAATAAAAATAAAAATAAAAAAATAAAACTGGTTTACAGTTTTCTATGTTATGCTGCCTTTGTCAGATTATGTGATCAATTTGAGCAGACTTAGAAAAATAACTCCAAAGCTTACCTTCTGGGTCTGTCAGGCTCCACTAAGAAGAACAGAAACCGCTCAGGCTATTTCAAGCAGAGATGGATTTAAAACAGGAAGTTTGCTTTCAAAATATTTGGAAGGAATAGAAGAGCAAAAGAAAGAAGTTAGTTTCATCCCAAGATCAGGACCAGGGGGCAACAGCTGCAGCTTCCTGATGGCAAGATCGCCATGTGCTTCTTGTGGCCATCAAAGCCTCTGGCCCCCACACCCTGCCCACTCATGGGCCTCTCGCCCTGGTGCTGAACCTGTTACCCCTGCCAGAGGCAGAACATGACTTTTCTACTCCCTTCCTAAGCTCGCATAGTGTCTCCAACAGGTAAAACTAACCAAAACACTGCTAACAAAAACCACAGTTCCAGGCCCTTGAATACAAATGTCTTTTCCTTTGAATACAAAGGAAAGCACAGACTGTCCAATGAAGGGCTGGATACCATTAAACAATAGCTAGCATGTACCTCTTCTTAATTTTCTGGGATCATATATATGATACTAAAATTATCTATTTCCTTGAAGTTTCAAAAACAAAAATTAACTCTGAAATCATTTAAGCTTGTTCTTTTGTAAGAAATTTTGTATTTTCAATACCTATCCCTGGCTAGACTTGTTTTCCTGTTTCTTCTCAACTAATATTAAATAAATTATATTTTCTTAGGATATCAATTATTTCAGTAGATTTTCATGTTTATTTACATAAAGTTGTACTTATAGTTTATTTTCTACTTCTCTGCATTGGTGGTTATTTTCCCCCTTCCTATTTTTTTGTGGTAGGCCAAATAATACCCTGCTCTACATTCCCTCCCCAAGGTACCTATAACTCAATCTGCAGAATTTGGGAGTATGTTACATTACATGCAAAAGAAACTTTGCAAATGTGGTTAAGGCAATAGACCTCGAGGAAGAGAGATTTTCATGGAATTTCCCTTAAAAGCAGAGACTCAGAAAGGCATGGCAGAAGAGGAAATGAGAGAGGTCGGGAGTGTGAGCATTATTTGACGTGCTAGTGCAGGTTTGGAGATGGAGACAGAGGTTGATAAGGAATGTGGAAAACCTTGAGAAGCTGACAGTAGCTCTTAACTGACAGCCAGCAAGGAGATGATAATTTTAGCCTACGACCATAAGGAATTGAATCCTAGCAACACTTAAATTGAGTTTGGAACAAATTCTTCCCCACTGCTTCCAGATGAGAGCAGGTTGGCTGGCACCTTGATTTTATCCTTATGAGAACTAAACAAGGTAAACCACCTGACCGCTTGAATCCACCTGTACTTCTGACTTACTGAATTTGTGTTGGTTTAAACCACTTTGTGCTGGTTTGTTACAACAGTAGCCAAAAACTAATATATTCTTAATTATATACATTCTTGGGTTTCTTCTACTTAATTTCCTGGTTATCTTATATGATTTTATTTAGCTTGTGGTTTGGTTTTTATTTTCCAAAGATCCAACCCATATTTATTCATTGTTTCTGTCTTTCTTCTTTTCTTATTTAACAATTTCTGAGAAATCACCTTAAATTTTGCATTAAATGCAGATAGCATCATATCTGATCTGTCCTGCTATGACTTGTTTTTTCCTGCTCAGTATTATGTTACTGATATTTATCCAGGTCTTGTAAGAGATGCAGTTTATTACTTACCCAAGTTTCTAGCATTCAGTGGAATGTTTCCAGGACAAGAAGTCCATCTATTCTATTCCTCTGTGATATTTGGGCTGTTTTTCAGTGTATGGTTTGTCTGTTTTTTGTGTGTTTTGCTTTTGCAAAATGTATTACTACACCTATGATTGTACTATGCTCATGTACATCATTTTCCCCAGAATGTATCAAAGAAGTTGAGTAGGTAGTTTCTTTGCATTTATAATAATGCAAACTCTTTTCTAACATGACCATATTGATTTAAATTGCCCCTAACAGTGTTTAAAATTTTTTACTGCTTTAAACCTTTGCTAATATTTTCTTTAAGGTATCTTTCCATAAACAGAAGTCCCTGGTTTTATTTGAGTCACAAGTATCCATTTTTTCCCTTTAGCTTATGCTCTTCTTGTGAATCTAGAACACCTTCTTTATTTAATAAAAATATTCTCTTCTGTTTTCTTTTCAAAATTTGATAATTTTGTCACTTTAGGTTTTTAACCGACTCGAAATTTGTTTTTGCATAAATATAAGGCTGGAGTCCAATATTTTGTGTGTATCTTTCTAACCAATTATTGATATATTAGGCATCAAAAGTCTCTTTCTCCTTACTGAATGTGCCATCCAACACTGTCGTAACTGAAGTCTAGTTACACAGGTTGTGATTTTGGGGATTGTCTCTTATGTTAAATGTGCATTTGTTCATCCTGTGCCAATATCACATGGTCACAATTACGCTACCTCTGGTAAAGCAAGTCCCTTCATCATCATCTTCAGTGTTTTAGTTGCTATTCATCCCCTATTTTTTGGCATACCCTTTTTAATTACCTTGAAACGTTCCACACACATGATTGTGCATATGTATACATGTGTACAAACATACATGTACACTAACACAAACAGGATGTTTTTAATGCAATAACATAGAATGTATGATGTGGATTGCTTTTTTGTGCTCGAGGAAGATTTTCTTTTTCTGAACTTAAAACCAAAAATGTTTTTCTCATGGTTGTAGTAGAAGGGGCCGTTGTTGAAATTCAATAATCTCCCCAGGATATGTTTTTGTGTTCTCTGTCAACAGCTTTTCCTGGTGTAGAATACAACTTTTCTGATATATAGGATCAGATTTTCTTTCATTTCATAGGAATCTTCTATAACCTCTTTGAATACATTCCACTTTAATTATTTTATCCTACACTTCAGGGAATACTGTTTACTAATGGGTTTAATTTTCATTTTCTGGCCTCCATACCTATTATATACTCTTTAGATATTATCTCCCTATTTTTTCTTTTCTATTTTTTGCTGATTTCCTAAAGGTTTCTTTCATGATCCCAATTTGCTCATTACTCTTATTAATTCTATACTGCCCTATTTCTAATTTGTAAGTTAATCTAGTAATGGTGATATGTTAACACAGGTGGCTTTTTAAAATTGACTTACTGATATCTGTGTTTAATTTACTCTATCTTTTTCATCTTTTCTCCCATATATTTAATATTTACCTTAAATTTGACAGTGCCCAGAATTCACTATGGGATTTTTTTTTGTTTGTATACTGTAACATATTTTCTTCCAGAATAGTCACTTTATCTGCATACATTGCCATATTTCTTCTTTATAGTCATGTGCTCTTTCTTTATCATAGTTTACACATTTTATTCAAAACTTCCACAGTAGACATTGATCATGCTTCTCCAGCTTCTGCTTTTGAAATATGTAGAGCTCTGCTCCAAAAATGGTCTGTGATTATTTTTAACCAATCAGAACATTCTCATTTCATTTGTCAGAGTTAACGGCATTGTTTCCATTTAAATCAAATTGTACCAATTAGTTTTGATTAAAGGTTCCCTGGAGAGTCCATATCTACACTGTGTCTCATAAATATGAGAAAACTACTAGACAACAGCCATCTCCTTCCTTCTGAAGGGAGTTGCACATATGTGAAGTCAAGAATTACTGCAACCATTTTGCTACCATGAGGAAGGCTTAGAGATGATAACTGTACAAAGCAGAACTGACACTTCAATGAGTTGAACCCCAGAAGCCCAGCCCATCTCTGGACTTTTCAGCTAATAAAGCAATAAATTCTCCATTGTTTTAGTCAATTAGAAAGAGGGATTCTGTCACTGACACCACATAGAGTCCAAATTGATTTAACGTTTATTTGGAAGGAGAGCTGAATTATTTACATAACTCTCCCCACATTTTCAGTGGTCCTAATTAGGCCTTACCTTTATTGGTTAAATGTAAGGATTCTGACTGATGATGGATTCGGTCCTAACACTACTTTCTATGGCTTATTTTTTAAATTTTGAATCTTTTGGGTGTATGTATGTGTGTATGCATCTTTTATTGAATATTATTCATTTATGTAAAAATTTCAGTCTCTAGATAATGTTGTTAGTCATCTTCTCTACTCAGCTAAAGTGAAAACGCAATGCCTTACTCTAATCAGGACTGAGAAGACGTTACAATTGACACCACCGAAATAAAAAATAACATCCCTGACTACTCATGAAAACCTCTATGCACACAAACTAGAAAACCTACATGCAAGAAATGGATAAATTCGTGGAAACACACTCCTTCCTATGCCTGAATTAGAAAGAAACAAAAACCCTGAACAAACCAATAATGAGTAGTGAGATTGAAATGGTAATAAAAGATTTCCTCACAAAAATAGCCACATGGAGAAAGATTCACAACCAAATTCCACCAGATCTACAAAGAACTGGCACCCATTCTACTGAAACTGTTCCATATCAAAAGGAAGGGAACCCTCTCCAATTCATTCTACAATACCAGTATTACCTTGATACCAAAGCTAAGAAAGGATACAAGAAAGAAAAATGACAGACCAACTTCTCTTATGAATACAGATGAAAAAATTACCAAGAAAATACTGGCAAACAAAATTCTCTAGCACTTCACAAAGATAACCCACCATGAGAAAGTAGGTTTCAACTCAAAAATGCAAACATGGTTCAACATATGCAAATCAATAAATGGGATTGGCCAATTAAACAGACGCAAAAGCCATTATGATCATCTCATTAGATTCCAAAAATGCATTTGATGAAATTCAATACATACCACTTTGTGACAAAAGTCCTCAAGAACTAGACATAAAGGGAATATACCTCAAAATGACAAAAGCTGTATATGAAAATCCTACACTCAGCATTATATTGAATGGAGAAAAGTTAAGAGGACTCTCCTTACAACCAGAACAAGAGTATCTATTTCTATTCAACAGAATACTAAAAGTTTTAGCCAGAGCCATCAGGAAAGTAAAAGAAATAAAAGGTGCCTAAATTGGGAAAGAGGAGGTCAAATTGTCCCTGTTTTTCAATAATATGATCTTGTATCTAGAAAACCCTAACTACTCTCCCAAAAGATTCCTAGAATTGGTAAATTAATTCAGCAATCTCTCAGATTACAAAACCAATGTACACAAATCAGTAGCATTTTTATATAGTAAGAACAGTCAAGCTGAGAGCCAAATCAAAGACTCAGTACCGTTCACAATAGCTGCCAGGAAATTAAAATACATAGACTATTCTTAACCAAAGAAATGAAAGATCTCTACAGGGAGACCTACAAAATACTGATGAAAGAAATCATGAATGAAGCAAAGAAATGGAGAAACATCTAATGCTCATTGATTGAAAGAATCAACATTGTTAAAATGTCTATACTTCCCAAAGTGATTTATAGATTCAATGCAATTTCCATCAAAATAACAACTGTCATTTTTTCAGAGATCTACAAAAAAATAATTCTAAGCTGTATCTGGGACCAAAAAAGCCCGAATAGCCAAAGCAATCTTAAGTATGAAGAACAAATCTGGAAGCATCACATTACCTGACTTCAAATTATACTATAAAGTTAATAGTAACTTAAAAAAAATGATACTAATATAATGATAGAGACATAGCCCAACAGAAGAGACCAGAGAATGCAGAAGTTAAACTATTTAACTATTACCAACCGATTTTTGACAACAGACAAAAACACACTCTGAGGAAAGAACACCCTATTCAGTAAATGATGCTGGGAAAATTGGGTAGCCACATGTGGAAGAATGGAGTAGGATCCCTGTCTCAAATATAAAAATTAACTGGCTAGGAGCCTGTGGCTCAGCAGGCTAGGGCGCCAGCCACGTACACCTGAGCTGGTGGGTTCGAATCTAGCCCGGGCCCGCCAAACAACAATAATGGTTGCAACCAAAAAATGGCCGGGTGTTGTGGCGGGCGTCTGTAGTCCCAGCTACTTGGGAGGCAGAGGCAGGAGGCTCGCTTGAGCCCAGGAATTGGAGGTTGCTGTGAACTGTGATGCCACAACACTCTATCCAGGGTGAAAGCTTGAGGCTCTGTCTCAAAAAAAAAAAAAGAAAATTAAGTAAAGATGAATGAAGGACCTAAAGGTAAGACCTGAAATCATAAAAATTATTGAAATAACCATAGGAAAGCTCTTCTAGACATTAGGCTTGGCAAAGAATTTATGATTAAGACCCCAAAGGCAAATACAGCAACAATAAAAATGAATAAATGGGATTTAATTAAATTAAAAGTTTCTGCACAGAAAATTAAATAATAATGGAGTAAATAAACAACCTACAAAATGGGAGAATATATTTACAAACTGCGAAGTTCTGACAATTAAGTTCAGAAACTTGCCACCATGCACTTAATTTGGTAGCACTGTATAAAAAACTTGGTAAGTTTTCATAACCTGGGTATATCAGCTTCTCACAGCTGTGTTTGTATCAATGTATGGCAATGGCTTTCTGAGTGGCATCCATTATTGTTGCGTGTTTTTGTGTGTTGTTAAAGAATGTTAGAGATTAAATTAGAGCAACGAACAAACATTTGTAAATTTCTTGTTAAACATGGCGAGAATGGAAGTAAAATCAGGGACATGTTAGTCCAAGATAATGCCATAAAGAAAATGACAGTGTACAAATGGGTTAAACATTTTTTTTGAGGGGAGAGAAAGGGTCACTGATAAAGAGAAATCAGGATAGTCAGTAACAAGCAGAAATAATGATACATTGCAAAAATTCATTGAATTGTACGTCAAAATTCTTGGCTGACTGTGAGAAGCATAGCAGACCAAGTAAACATCAATGGAGAAACAATTAGGAAAATCTTAAAGGAAAATCCTGGCATGAGAAAGATGTGTGTGAAAATGGTCCCAAAGGAGCTCATGGACTAACAAGTAAAGGGGAGTCAAAGTTTGCCAAGACCTTTTGGAGCGACAAGAGGAAGTTCTGAGCCATGTCTTCACTGGTGATGAAACATGGTTATACCTATACAACCCTGAAATAAAGTGTCAAAGTGAACAATGTAAGTCAGCCAATTCTCCATGACTAAAAATATTCCATCAGTCTAACTCAAGTATCAAAACTATGTTGCTAACCATTTTTGATATCAGAGGGATTGTTTATTATGAATTTGTTCTAACTGGTTATGTAAGAAGTTAACCAAGTTTACTATTTGGAAGTGCTGAAAAGACTGCTTGAAAAAGTTAAGCAAAAACAACCTGAACTTTTTGCCAACAACTCACAGCTCTTGCATCACAACAATGCACCAGCTAACACAGCACTGTCTTTGAGGGAGTTTTTAGCCAGTAAACAAATAACTGTATTAGAATGCCCTCCTTACTCACCTGATCTGGTCTCCAATGACTTTTTTCTTTATCTGGAAATAAAGGAAACATTGCAAGGAAGATATTTTGATGACATTCAGAACTTCAAAGGTAATATGACAACAGCTCTTATGACTGTTATAGCCATTCCAGAAAAAGAGTTCCAAAATTTATTTGAAGTGTGAACTAGGTGCTGGCACTGGTATATAGCCTCCCAAAGGGATTACCTCAAAGGTGAACATAGTGATATTCAGCAATGAGTAATGTAGCACTTTTTCAAGGACATGTTTGCAAACTTAATTATCAGACCTCATATACATACAACAAAGGGCTAATTTCCAGAATGTACACAGAACCCAAATAAATCGACATAAGAACCCCAAATCAAATAATCCTATAGAAAAGTGGGGAAATAACATGAACAGAGCTTTTCTATGAAGATACACAAATGGCCGATAGACAAAAAAAAATATGCTAGACATCACTAATCATCCAGGAAAAACAAATTAAAACCACAGTGAGATGTCATCTTATTCCTGGCAAAATAGCTATTATTTAAAATTTAAAAAAATAGATGTTGGCGAGAATGCAGAGAAAAAGGAATGCTTCTACACTGTTGGTGGCACTATACGTTAGCATGGGGTATATGAAAAATAATATGAAGATTCCTCAAGGAATGAATAGCACCCCTACCATTCAATCCAGTAATCCTACTACTGCCAGAGTATCTACCCAAAAGAAAGTCACTGTATCAAAATGAAACCTGTACCCAAATGTTTATCACAGCACAATTCACAATTGCAAAGATGTAGAATCCCTGTAAATATCCATCAATCATGATGAATAAAGAAAATGTGGCATATATAGACCGTGTACTACTACTTAGCCATAGAAGGAAATGAAATTATGTCATTGGTAGCAACTTGGGTGGAACTAGAGAATATTATCCTAAATGAAATATCTCAAGAAGAGAAAACCAAACACCAGATGTTCTCGCTAATATGCGGGAGCTAAATGATGGGTATGACAGTCATAAAGTCATACAAAGGTCCTTGGAACCTAAGGATGGGAGGAGCAGAGGGATAAAAACTTACCCATCAGGTACTACGTACAGCATTCCACTGACAGTTACTAAAAGCCCTGACTTCAGCACAATACAATTTTATCTTTGTAACAAGATCACATCCATCTCCCAATATTTTGAAATAAAAATTCTTTTAAGAAGAAATGCAAATCGCAAGTCTGAATGCCTCATAACCCTCCACCTTCTTGCATCCTTTACTTTTCCAGCCTTATTGACCTCTAGTCTTAGCTTTTAATGACATACAATGCAGAGCACACAATCAGGCAATTTCAGCACTAACAGAAAAGAAGATCATCCAAATGTCTCGTTCTCCAGCTGAAGAAACAGAGGTCCCAAATGATTAACTGGCTTATCTCAGCCCACATAACAGAAGTGGTGCTAGAGCCCCAGCACACCTGCCCCTAAGTAGGACCCTGGAGGGGAAGGCGAAAAGCAAAGCAGAGCAGAAGACCAACAGTGGCAAACTTACTTCACACTGCAACCAAAAAGAAATATGTCAATTCCTTTTCCCAATGAGTAAGAACTCCTGCTTTATAACACACATACGCTTCTACTGACACCACACTTGTTCCCTAGCATAAACTCTGGTTTTCTCTAAATTATTAATTATAACTGCCATTTCTAAGCCTAGAACCAGAAGTAATCATCATGCTGAAAAGCCAGCTTTGTTTTAACCCAAAAAAGAAAAAAAGCCTGGGAAAACACCTGTAAACTGCCATCCAACAATTTTTCTCAAAAAAGAAACCGGTATATCTCATATTTCAGGGGAAAGCCTATAGGATTACCAGTGGAACCATCATCTAAATTATGGTCTAAACGGAACACTTTTTGAAAGTGATAGAAAAAAGATGAATGCACCAACACTAGCCTGGCACCCTAGTTATCAGATCTTTTATTTCTGACTTGCAAGAAGAATCCTTCTTTAACCCTTCCTTCAAAACTTCAATGACTTTTGTATACGAAAAAAAAGTCATTGCTAGAGAATGTATTTTTTAAATTAATACACCTTACCTTTTAGAGCAATTTTAGATTTACAGAAAAAATAAGCAGAAAGCATAGTTCCCATGTGTTGCCTGATACCCTATCCTATTTCCCCTTATTACTAACATCTGTCACCAGTGGGGTGCATTTGTTATTAATAATGGGCCCAAACTAGTGCACTATTATCAACTAACATTCATAGTTGACATTAGGATTCACTCTTTTGTGTTGTACAAAATGAGTGATGACATGTATCCACTGTTACAGCGTCACACGGCATAGCTTCACTGCCCTAAAAGTCCTCTGTGCTCAGCCTGTTAGATATTCTCTCTCTCCAGCCCCTAGCAACCAGTGATGTTTTTACTGTCTCCATAGTTTTGCAAAGAATGTCATATGCTTGAAATCATCCAGGCTTGTAGTCTTTTCGGATTGCTTTCTTTCCAGTCATTTGTTTTTAAGTCTTCATTGTAGGTGGGATTACATCATCATGAACAAAGTAAAGTTTATTTTAAATGAGATGATAAGATTTAAATATTTCTGTGCAAGAATTTAGAGAGAGTGGAGATATGTTTTTTTTTCGTAAAATAACAAAGTATAAAAACCAAGGTTCGTAGAGAAAAAAATTGTTAAATATTACTTTTAAATTAGAGACACTTGTAAGACAAAATAAAGTTTAAAAAAGCCACAGATAAGAAAATATTTAAAGTCTTTACAAATAACACAAACTATAATTCAGAATATCTAAGTACTTCTATAAATCAGTTTCAATAGACAAGTAACCCAATAGAAACATGGGCAAAGCTCTAAAGAAACACAGGAAATAATATAACCCTGACCTACCAATAAAGACTAAAAACAATTCTCAACCTCATGAATAATCAAGAAAATGAAAATGTAAAAATGAAACACTACTGTATAGCCATTTGATTGGCAAAACAAATAACTTATAAATACCATGAAAATAAGGATGTTGAAATATGGGAATTCTAATGAGATTATAAACTGATACCACCATTTTGACGAATAATTTAGAATATCATTGCAATGATGGATGGTACACATACTCTAAGACCTGGATACTTGCTTTAAAAGTCTAACGTGTGCTAAAGGAGACGTACACAGATGCTTCAGCGAGCAATACTTGTATTAGAGAAAACGAGTGAACTCCCAAGGTGTCCTCGCTTAGGCAATGCTGTGTAGCTTGTTCACACAATGGAATACTAAAGGGGACTGCAAAATAAATTAAACCCTCAGATCATGATGCCGAGTTAAAAAAAAAGAAAAGCCAGTTGGCAATTAAAATAGGTAACATCATGCTGTAGATGCAAGTTTTTAAAAGACCTAAGTAATGGATATTTACCATAAAATGTTAAGGAGTAAGGTATAAAAACATGGAAATAATATATGACAAGTTTAGGACAATTCTATGATGAGAACAGGGTAAAGAAATGGGCCTGAAAATCTTAGATAAAAAAATACTACATAGTATTAATTTATGTATTTAAAGGTAGAGGTGTGGAATAAATTTTTCAGAACAGTGATAGTTATTTCAACTTATAACTGATAGCCAGATGTTCATCATATTACTTTCTGTAGTTTTTTGTTAGCTTCAGTATGTCTCAAATTTAAACATTCAAAGGGTTTGAAAGGTCCAACCCCTTTTTTCCTTAAACGCCTTGCTAGCACTGCTAATTAAAGGAAAAGTGCATTGCACGATGTGATACCCAAAGACCATAGAACGTTTTTTGGGAAAAAAACGGTAACAAGAATCCAAGTTCTAGCTCTTAAACCAAACTGGACATGAAACCCTTGAGCAAATTCACTTCACCCAGATAAGCCTTTCTTTTTCTCATCTATAAAATGGGACATACTACTAATAATCATGTTAATATCTACCTCTGAATTTTGGAAGAAAATCAAATTAAAAGATACATTTGAAAACATTTGGTAAACTTAAGGTCAAGCATTAACATTAATTTCCATTGTCTCTCATTGTCAATTATTGCAATTGTAGCTATTGGATAAGGTTCAATTAAATAGACAAGTTGCATCTTTTTATTTCTTCTGCCTGGGTTCTGGCTGAGATGTTTATGATGGAAAAAGTGATAGAAAATAAGCAACAGGTTAAATTAAAATAAAATTAAAAGGGATATATAATTCATAAGCTACAGCATAACATTAACATAAATTACACAGACACATTGCAATATATGAAATATAATATGTGTATATGTGAGATAAATAAAAATTAGCTAGAACTTATTTTATTTTTAAATATTAAATCAATCATTTTTCGGCCTTTTGGCTAAGATCAAGTGTAATATCTGTTCTTATCAGTTTAAATATTAAATCAAGTTTAGATTGTCTCATGCTGCCCTGCATAAATTGCCAAGTATGGTTAATTTATCCTTTACTAGATCTTTGTATAAGAAACATAAAACATTTTAAAAACATCTTCTCTGTATATAATTAGATTCTTTATATTTTTAAACTTAGTATTTCAAAAATGACATTTCTGAATTTTTGCCAGCTATAATTAAACTTTCTTTGTTTGTAACTCACAATGCATGTATAACTATTGGAAATATAGCTACATACAGGCAAGAAAATTAAAATAACTTGAAATTACAATTACACCTTGCAGTACTTAAGATATAAGGACCAAAATGAGAGTTGTTTTTGTTGTGTTTTTGAACAGTCTCACCTTGTCCAGAGCGAGTACTGTGGCATCATCATCATAACTCTCTTGACTCAGCCTCTGGAGTAGCTGGGACAACTGGCAAACACCATCATGCCCAACTAATTTTTCTGATTTTAGTATAGACAGGGTCTTGCTCTGGCTCAGCCTGGTCTCAAAATCCTGAGTTCAAGTAATCTTCCTGCCTTGACTCCCAGAGTGCTAGGTGTGAGCCACAGTGCCCTGCCCCATAAAAAGAATTGTAATGGTAGAAATTGAAATAAAGAAAACTTAATTGATTGAACAAGAAAGAATCATTAAAGGAACATGACTTATGTCATGCATCCACTTAATTCTACACTTGTATTATTATTATGATAATTATTATATATATATTTTGCATCTCCTTTCTATGGCTTGCTTCTGAAATCCTCTGAGGCAATGTCCTCAAAAGAGGGTATGTGAACCCCAGGATTCTTGTGATGAATCCCTGGGGTCTGGGAAGAAAACTTTCGATTCTTCTATTTATACTTCTTTTGACTTTAACATTAGAAAAGAATTAAGCTATACTTTTAGGTAACATACCAATTTGCCCTGTACCCTTTCTTAGTCTGCATGTCAGAGGCTCAAATGTTAGGTCTGATTGTCAAAGGAATCTTACAGAAAGAGTGAG
>CAUYON010066956.1:0-31762 GCA_963573935.1 Arctocebus calabarensis | reverse complement strand
CTTCCATTCTTGAGATACTTTGCTAAGAAGAATATGTTCCAGCTCCATCCATGTAAACATGAAAGAGGTAAAGTCTCCATCTTTCTTTAAGGCTGCATAATATTCCATGGTATACAAGTACCACAATTTATTAATCCATTCGTGTGTCGATGGGCACTTGGACTTCTTCCATGACTTAGAAATTACGAATTGGGTTGCAATAAACATTCTGATACAGATATCTTTGTTATAATGTGGTTTTTGTTCTTTTGGGTATATACCTAGTAAAGGAATTATAGGATCAAATGGCAGTTCTATTTTTAGATCTCTAAGTATAATCCAAACATCCTTCCAAAAGGAACATATTTGCATTCCCACCTGCAGTGTAGAAGTGTTCCAGAGGTAGCAAAGAGAAACATGTGTTTGAGTCAGAGATTTGAATGTAGATGACATTCATCCATCTGCTTGAAGACCCTGACTAGCACAGCAAGCAGAGAAGAGGACCCTGAAGCAACTACCAGGAAGGAATAAAAGCCATGGACATCACAGTAGGGTTTGGTTTGTGCTGGGATAAGATAATGGTAGGGAATTCCTTGACTGCCAGGGTGGTGATTAAGGTAGATTCTGGAATAATTACAATGGGTTTGGCTTAAAAGCAGAGCAATAGATAGTCTCAGCGAGCTCAGGCCCACTGTGTCTTGAAGACAGGGTAGCAATACACCTCGCATGGAAGATCTTTTGGGACCCACTTCTTCCCTGTTTACAGCTCCTAGAGTCTCCAGAACCAGCTGGTCAACCTAGCCCTCCGGTAGACATAGGCAGCTGATCTTTCTGGTGTCAACTCCCTCTTCCTGACTCTGAAGGGGAGAAATGTTCCAGCCTCTCAGGGCATGTAGCTGTGAAAAACACAATGTGTCCAAGTGTTTGGAGGATTGATTGGGAACCTGCTGTGTACCAAGCATAGCACTGGGGATTTCAGAGGTAAGTCCTCTGCATAAAAAAAAAAAAAAAGAATTTTCATATCCTTCTAGGAAGATGGGAGATAACAAGAGTGCTCCTTAAAGATATTCAGGGTTATGTCCTTAAAAAGTAGCAACTGCAGTTTCTGTATAAATTGTTTGCAAACAGGTTGAGAGAGAGAATCAAGAAATGAAGGCTGATAAATCAGCTATTTCCTTTCGCATGGGAGGGCTCCATCCAAGTCCAATGTACCTCTGTCCTGGACCCTGAATACTCAATAATGTGTCACAGTTTCAGAGAATTTTGTTGCTAGAAGGGGCCCCAGAGGTTCTAGCAAAATACCTCCCTTTGTAGACTCTGCTGCAGAAGCGCTGTTGTGCTACACGTTCTCCCTCACACCATTAGTGTCAAACCTTCGTCAATATTTAAACATTCATTATTCAGAATTTCATTTCTCTGCTGCTCTTTTTTTTTTTAAGCTCAGAGAAGGAAAGAAAAACAAGGTTAGCAACTGTATCCTGTATTTCTGCAGGAAAGAAATGAGCCACTTCAAGGCTGAGCTGATTTACTGAATAAATATATATTTCGGCAGTTGGAGAT
This sequence comes from Arctocebus calabarensis, assembly GCA_963573935.1. Classification (NCBI taxonomy): domain Eukaryota; kingdom Metazoa; phylum Chordata; class Mammalia; order Primates; family Lorisidae; genus Arctocebus; species Arctocebus calabarensis. Next base: position 30,223 of record CAUYON010066956.1, on the reverse strand, counting down.
TTTAAACGTATATGATTTACCAGGGAAATAGGGGGCATCCTTCAGGATCCACTATGCAAAGATATATTGACACAATTTCAACTGTATGGTTACTTCTCTGAGAAATCAGCCTGCCTCCTTCAGACCTTCATGGTCCACTGAAGATAAAATATGCACCTCCCATTTGGGGAGGCCAAGGGGCAGGCAGACCTCAAAGTAGGGCCAGGGCTGCCAGAGGGCATCTCACTGGGGAAGGTGTTGTACAGCACAGAAGGCTGGATCTGGGAATTGAGCAGGAGGCTGCAGCTCTTGACTGTGCATCTGTAAACAGTTCTGACCCCTGTGAGGGGCAAGTGCTGTCTGCCTGGGGGAGGTTGGAAGCTAAAAACCTGTGCAGGAAACTAGATAGGTGGATTGTGGTGAATTGATGGACAAATCTTGTACTTTAGTGCCTAGACAGGGCTTGGTCCCAAGACTTGGTCATAGCCATGGACTAGTCCTGCCACATGGCTGTTGTGGGGCCTTGCCAAGGAAGCTGTGGAGGCTCCTGGAAGCAGGCTCCTTCTAAGGTTCTCAGATGGGGATCTATGGTTGTGCTGGTTGGTGGGAGCCCCAGTCCTGCAGCTGACTTATAAGGGCAGCATTTCATCACCCGGGAGCCTTTTGAAGCCACTCTGGGAGTGGACCCTACAGGATGACCCTGCCTGTAGGACCTGAGTAGAGCAGACAGGCAGCAGAAAGGAGGAGGACGGCTGGCAAGGAGGCCACCGTGTGGAGGTAAAGAAGGACACGCAGAGCCCTTAAAGATCGAAGGCTGAGAAGGAGGCTGGGTGCCTGCGCGCTGTTCAGCTGGCGTGGCCTTCCTGCACGTGCCCCGTTCCTGCTGGCAGTTCACGGCCATTTCCAGCATCAGCTCTAGACCTGCTTCCACCATAGCTACATTCTGATCTCACACTTCTAATTGTATGGGGGTTTGGAGCCGCATGGCCGGAGCCTGACCGGATGGGCATGGGCTGTGCCCCCTCCCCTACTCTCCCATAGGGATCCCTCCCTGCGGAGGCTGCACGGAAACCGGCCATCACTCTAGTTAGGATCTGGTTTCTCCTCACGCAGCCTCACTGGCAGCCCTTTTCCACTGAGAGGGATGTGTTTTCCCCCATAGGGTTGGGATTTTGGTGCTTACTTCCACAGAGGGAGAAGCTAGACTTGCACAGAGAAAAGAGAACATTCTCTTATTCTAAGACACTATTTACAATAATTATATGCAATGGTAAATGGAGTTTGGAAAAGTGAATTACCTTTAATCAGGGAGGCTTTTATTCCTAAAGTACATCCTGGGGAGCACACGCTCAGGTAATTAGAGAAGGAGGCTGAAATCCAGCATGTTCTATGTTTGGGCGTGGAACCCCATAGCACCCTCCTGCTCACCAGCACAGCCCTTCCTGCACCCATTTGCACAACTCTGCTTCCTGTTGCTGGGAAAGACTGGGCAGGCTGGAGACCTGCTGTCCATTGGCCTTGAGATACTATTTCAGTATCTGCTGCCACCGCAGACATCCTTGCATGATGCATGAGTTAGACCACTGCAAAGTAAATGAGCTTTCTTGTAGGGTCAGAAGATTGATCCATGCGGAGGCCTTTCTGTAACATGCCAGCACTGTTGTACCACCAAGAAGAGAAATTTGGTCCCTAGAGAGGTGGCTCATAGGACTTGCCAAAGTGTCTGGTCTGGCCAAGTGCCCAGGTTTGAGAAAAAGAGGGGCACAAGTGTACAGAAATCCCCCTAAGGGCTGATATTGATCTATCTATCACTCCATCCATCCTTCTATCCATCTACCAAGCTCTTCATCCATTCACTGATTTTATATACCATCTACTGAGTACTCCCAAGTGGCTGCCTGCCCTGTTTCACCCAGGATCTGGGTGAGAAACCACTCCTGACACCCCAGAGCCCATTTGTGGGTAGGAAAGGCAGAGGAGGCCGCTGACTCTGGAGTACTGGCTCTGGAGGACCAGGGCCTCACACCCATTTTACAGCTAAAGGGTACATGTCAGCAAGGGCAGGGCCAATCTGACCAAGCTGCTAGGAGTTGCTTGAATTGGACAGACAGGCACTTAATCAAGGAAGTGGTAGACATGGCACACACCTGTCCAAGCTGGTAAGGTTGGAGGGGATAGGCTGGATGGCCTGTGGTCAGCTGGCCCCTCATTGCCATCCCACCCTTGCCACTTGGGTATTCTATGGTATGCAGGCTATTTTGCCCTGAGCTTGAGAGAGATGGGTGCCCAAGGCTTGCACAGCCTAAGCGCTGCCGTCTTCTACCCTCAGGCCCACCCTTCAGACCTGAGAAGGGTCCTCCTAACTCAGCCATCCTGAAAATGTGACTGATGGGTGTCCTGGCTCTTGCCTTCCCCAGGAGCAATGGCTGAACATAGGCCATAGGACAGATTCATTAACCTCTCTGATCAGTTAACTCCTGGGCCTATTTAGGAAACTTTTAGAATCATAGATGATTCTAGTTCAGGGAGCTGAAAGCCTCAGTTGGGACCTGCAGGTGGGTATAGCAACGGACTGACGTGGCTGGGGTCCAAGGCTGCAGAGGTTTCCAGAAGTGAGCAGTGGAGCTTGGCAAGCAGTCGTGATGTGGCCATTAGGGCAGCTCTCTGCTCCCCTGATTGATTGATTCAGGCAGCTGAATGCCAGGCCAAGTGGGCTGGACTAGAACGGTGGGATGGGGACTGGACTACAGAGAAGATGGATGGACTGTTGTTCCATAATCAGGCATGGATGTGGGGAGCATCCCGGCCCGGGATGTCACCGCCCTCACACCAGGCTCAGTAATGAGAGAATTAGCACTTGCTGAAGAGCTGAAGGAAATGCTCGGGCCCAGAAGCAAAAGAGAGGGTTTTCAGTGCAGTGAGTCACTTTGAAACTCAATCTCCTTACCCCAGACGCACACTGAAAAGGAAAAGCCTGCTCTTTGTGTCAAATCTCCTTGAGACAGGAGGAATATTAGCATCAGACGCTGGTCTCTGGGGAGGATTTGATAGAATTCTCTGGGTTCTTGGCCTTGAAAACTGGAGGAGGTTCAAATCCTCAGGGAATTGTCCCTTGAGGACAAATGCTTTGTGAAGAAAAGTACTCGTTAGATATATGAGGGAGAAGATGACCGGGTTTGCATGAATTTGGCTTTTAAAGGTCGTTTGGCATTAGTTCCCAACATAGAAATGTAGGAAAGGGCTTTGAAATCACATAGACTGAGTCATTTTACAGAAGGGGAAACTGAGGTACAGAGACTAAGTGAGTTGTCTGTGGCCAGGGACAGTGGTGATTTTTCAGAAAAAGAAGAAGAATGAACCAGCTAAAATTTTGCGTTGTATCTAAGATCCACCTTGGATAACGTTTTCATTATTGAGTAAGTCAAGAGGTACAAGATGGAAATATGGATTTCACCGTTCCTGAACGTTCCATAATTTCTCCATGGAGTAGTACTAATTAATCTATGTTTCTTGAATGGTGGATTTCATCAAACCACATTTCCTCTGCCTTCTTAGACAATGACTGGTTGAATGATTTATGAAGAAAACTTATAGGAATTTTGCAGTTAGTATTAAAATAATTTTTTGGTGTGGCCCAGAACAGGCTCAATGCTTTTTGGCATGGCCATTTTTTACACCCATGAAGTTCCACAATCAAATAGCACAGGAAATGCTGATGCCATCACAGAGCCCCTTCCTGCAGGCCTGCCCCCCTCACATACCAGAATAAAGTGTGAGAGACCAGTTAGCCCTTCATAGATCCAAAGGGGCAGCCTCACCCAGTCTTGGCTCATGTAAACTTTGTGGGTTTGCTGTCACTTGTGGTGGCTTAGGTCTGGCAGCAAGTACTTGGACACTCATCCAGGGAGGGATGGAGCCCCCTTCCACCCCTGTTGGATCTGGGCTGGGCTGTGACTACTGTGATGAGAAGAGTGTTATACGCTGGGGCTTGCCTTTCAGAGTCCAAGCTGTTTCCTTCTTGGTCCGTTTGTGACCTGAGCAGCCATGTGAGTCCAACTCCCCTGCAGGAGAGAGCACATGGAGAGACCCTGAAACTCCAAGATGGGAGAGATGAGCCCAGCCTGCAGCGGCCCTACCCAGGTGCCAGGCAGCAGAGTGAGGCCATTGCCCCCTCTGACTCACCCAGCTGTCCTGGAGAGCCTTGGTCCATGGCACATCTACCGCCAACCTCTATCTGAATCCCTGACCTGAGCAATTCTTATAGTGATAGATAATCAAAATAAGAATCTAAAGTCAAACTTCCTGGGTTTGAATCCCAGCTCTGCCACTTTCTTGCTATGTGACCTCAAGAAAATGCTGATCATGTGTGAACCTTGCTTCTAGCATCCCTAACTGGGGTACCACCACGTGTCTCTTGGGAGAATTGTGAAGCATACACTGTATCATATGGTCTGAAGGGTCCAGCAGCATATACGCATAGTAGGTGTGCAGTAAACCCAAGCTATTCTTCTCACTTCTGTTTTTGAGCCAGCCAGAATGCCACCAGACATGAGTGTCTTGGGACCCTAGAGCAGCCTGGCTCGTCATCCTCTTGTGTACCTGAATGTGGGGATAGAAGGGCCACGCAGACACGGAGACCTGGGGCTGGGGCGTTTGGTGCATTGGCCCACGTCCTGACCCGCAGCAGTGCAGACTGATGTGAGGCTCGTGGATGAGGCACAGCGGCATCTGTGTGCATGTCACGTGCCTGTGCACCAAGGTGCGCGTGTCAAAGGGAAGGAGAAGCGGCTGCTGCTGAGGGCATGCGCCCGGTAACCATGGCTGCCAGGGGTCCTGAAGCCAGGAGATCTGCGGGCTTGGGCACAGAGTCACAGCCCTGGCAGGTCGCTCCTCTGCCCAGCCTTAAAGATAATGCAGGGGGAAAGTGCTTTCGAGACTGTGACGCTCTCTATGTGCAGAAGGCATCATTCTGAATAGCGTGACAAGGAGGAGGAGGAGACAGAGGAAGTGGCCCAGGAGCAATCCGCCTGAATCCGCCTGATAACAATTTTACATCTCTAATTCCTTCCCCTTCCGGCCACATCGGAATTTTATGGGGATTAGTGAGCATCCAGCTGCAGAAGGGCCCTGCTCCTTAGGAAGGGCTCAGCCAGGACTTTACTTAATGAATCCCCTCAGAGGGGATTTTCTTTTGTGGTGAAAGTTCCCCGCTGGTGAGAGATGTGTTCCACCACCTGGGGCCCCTTCCCCAGGCTCCTGGAACGGAGGCGAGCAGCCAGGGACACCGCCGCCGCTCTGCAGGGTGCGGTGGTGGGTGTGCTGACTGAAGTGCTCAAGACTCTCAGGCTGCAATTCCTATTTTCTCCCCTCTGTTTTCTGCTGCAGACAGAATAGCTCCTGGTGCTCTCTACCCTAGCCCCCAGAATGGCGCCCCACCCTCTGGAGTGTACTTGTCTGGCCTGGAACTGCTGGGATGCTGGGAAGCACAGTGCTGGGAGCCTTCTGTGGCCTGTGAAAGGTCAGCTGTGATGCTTGGGTCCTTGGCCTTCCTGCAGCAGTGCCGATTCCTCAGGTGGGCTCTGCCAGGGCAAGTATCCACCCAGCCTTGCATAAAAAACCCCAGGGGCTTACCTCCCCTCGCAGCCCTGAGCAGGCTCACTCCTCTGAAAATGAAAAGAAAGGTCCAGATTGCCAAGTAACAGGGGCAAGAAGATGGAGGATGAAGCTCCAAATTTTGAGATCCTCAGGATAAGATTGTCAGATACACTGTAGGATGCTGAGTTAGATTTGAATTTCAGATAAACGATGAGCACATTTTATTATAAGTATGTCCCATCTTAGGCATTTTGTGCTGCTGTAACAGAATACCACAGATTGGGTAACTTGTAATGGACAGATTTTTTTTAATTAAATCATAGCTGTCTACATTAATGCAATCATGGGGTACAATGAACGGACAGAAATGTATGGGTACATTTCCTAGAGGCTGGGAAGTTCAAGATGGAGGGACCACACATCTGGTGGGGGCCTTTTTGCTGTGTCATTCCAAGGTGGAGTGTAAAAGGGCAAAGAAAAGGATGGAGAGAGAGAACTCAAGAGGGGGATGAACTCATCCTTTTATAAGAAACTAGTCCCCAATCATGGCGTTAATACATTCATGACAGTGGAACCCTCATTAGATCCCATCTCCCAACACTGTTGCATTAGAAATAAAGTTTCCAACACTTGCTTTTTGGGGGACCCACTGAAAGCTCAGCATTCTCAAATGCATGTCTCATAAAGCCTAATTTTTAAAGTTAAGTATGTCCTATGCAATATTTGGAGCATTCATATGCTAGTATGCTGAAAATTTTCTTCATCGTTTGTCTAAAATTCAAATTCTACTGAGTGTCATGTAATTTTATTTGCTCAATCTGGCAACCGTGCCGAGGAGGGCTTCCCCTCCTGCAGTTCTGGTGGTCTGGGTCTTGTTCGCTGAGTTGGGTGTGCTGAGTTCACAACAGAGTCTTCACCAGGCTGACTGTTTCCTACTGAGAGATTTACTTGCACCAAGGCAGTGGTCCCAGGCAAGATGCTGCCTTACGGGCTGGTCTGGCCAAACAGCAAGTGTGTTCTCCAACTGATTGAGAGACGCTTTGTGACTCACTCCCGAAGACCTCCCTCTTCTTAAAGCATTGAAATGGCTCCCTACACCAAATAGCAAATGCTATTCTGAGTTAAATAAAAAGAAGTCCATTCCTAGGATTTTATTTTCTTATTTATATTCTATAGTCATATCAAAAAGAATGAGGAATATCTGAGCCCCTAAACACAGTTTGGTACTGGTAGTTTTCTCTCTAATCTTTAACTGTTAGTAAACCAAGCTCAAGCTGGAGGCTAGCGTGGGACTCTCCGTCATGTCCACACAGCCACTCCTGTCACACGTGTTTCCCTGGGGCTGAGACTTCTCTGACCTCAGTGAAGGCTCTCGTGGCTTTAGTTCTCCATTCTTTTTCCCTGTCCCATTCCACACCATCTTTCCCGATTTGCCCATCACGCAGACAGCCTCACTGACTTCCTGTCTGGGTGGGCACCTGCCCCTGTGTCTGGTTCGTGACACTCTGAGTACTCTCTGCACCTGCAGCTCACTCCTGGTATGGACACTGCCTGGATGCCTTCCTTTGGCAGAAGTCTGTAGCAGCCATGGAAATGCAGCTGCCTCTGCCGTGGATGATGCCTTGACACATCCTTTCCTGAGTTAGTGGTTGTGGGGTCTGGGGTGAGGGGAAGAAAGAGGAGAGAGACTGATCTGTTCCCTGAAGCCTGGGGCAGGAGGACAGAGAGTTGGGGCACTGAGAATAGGCTGTGTTGGCTTCCCCGTGATCTCCCCACGAAGCCAGCCCAGCAAGCCTCCTGAAGACGCTACTCTTCCCAGGTCTGAATGTCAGGTAGAGCATCCGAAATTCCAGAAATGGATTCTAATTGAAATGATATTTGACTCACTTTCAAATGAGTAACTTAAGAAAAAGGGAGGTCTGCCTACATTTATTGAAACTCTTCAGGCTGTCAAGGGGTAGACATTTGTGTGCGTGGCTCAAGCCTGGTGGGAAGACCCTAGTTTGTGGGAGTCTGGGTTGCTGCCACTGTCACTTGACAGGTAAAGGGAATGGAAGTCATTGCAAAGCAAGATTGATTCCTGGGGGTGCCGTAAGTATGGCCAGAGGAGAGTCACTCTGCCTTCGTCTTCCCTGAGGGACCAACCCCTGTGGTCAAGGCCAGCACCTCGCCCTTGGCGAGCAGAGCAGCTTCAGCTCAGACCACGTTGTCAGTGGTCCCCAGCTGCTGCGAAGCAGAGAGGCTAAGAACAGCGGCTGTGGTCAGACAGAACCCGGTTCCCATTCCCAGCTCAGCCTACTGGTTCATGCTGTTTAGTGTGGGCCACATCCCCCCACTTCTCGGGGTCTTAGTTTCCTGGACTTAAGTGGAGATAAAATTATACATGTTTCGTAGGGTTGTGGAAAGATCAGACAAGATGACGTAGGCAAAGGTCTCAGCACAGTGCCTATCCCTGGGTAAGTGTTTAATAAATAACAGAGAGTGTCATTGGAAAGCATATTAATTAGATCTGTAGTGTCTTAACACATTTGGTTGTTTTTAAAGTGATCTCTTTTAAGCTAAGATAAGCTGCCTAGTTAATTGGACTGTATTTTTAGCCAGTGCATTATAGTACAGACATTTTCTTAAATGTTTTTTTCTCTCCTGTTTTCACCTTTTGCAAGCTTTTTTCTTTTTTTCCCTTTGGTTTGATGTTTTTAATCTTTTGTGGCATCTCAGAATCAAGGCTGAGTTTGAACAAGACAGGTAGTGGTTCAGGAGATGCCTGAGAAATGCCAAGGAATTTAATGCTGCTGTAGCATGGAGCTGTCAAAGTGTGCTCCATGGAGCCCCAGGGGATCCTCTCAGGGGGGCCCCGAGGTGTCAACTATTTTCATAATAGCACTTCTAGGTGCTCATTTCAATGTGTTCGTATTTGTGTGGGTGGTGCCAAAGTGCTGGTGGGTTAAAACTTGATTCCATCTATGAAGCCTTATTACGGTGGCACCACAGCAAACTGTTAGTTACCATGTCTTTTGCCATTACTTACTGAAAAAAAAATTTTTTTTTGTATGAGAATGTCTTTGATGAACCAGTAAAAGTTAGTTATTTTATTGAACCTTAACCCTTGGGTTCTTCTGACATTCTGGATGATGAAATGGTAATCAGTTCAAATAAAGTTATGTCCCTACCAGGGTTGTTGCAAGGAAGTGCACTCGGGTGACGGAGTTGCAATCTGAACTAGCCACTGCTCTTCATGGAGCATTTTTTCCGAAAGAACAATGAACATCACCCAAACTGTATTTATTCAGACGTGGCTATTTGGGAGATATTTTCTTGAAAATAAAAGGAGCGAGCCCATTATTCTAAGGATGACAACTGAAAGTATTTGCTGAGACTGGTTGAATTTAAGCTTTCAAGTGCAAACTTAAGAGTTTTGGGAAAGTGGATATCTTGCCATTATTTAAGAAGTGATTTAAGTGAATATATTTTTTTGATACTATATGATGTGATATGCCAACATTCACTATAGCTGTATACTTTAGTGTATTGATATTTGCCAGATGGCCAACATAGGATCAAGCATAGGTAAAAGCTTCACAGAAAGTTCAAAATAGACAAATGTATTTTAATGTAACCCTAATGTAAAATTTTTATTGATTGGTTTTAAGATTCACTTCAACTTACTGAGTTTTGGGGTGGTATCAAAGAAGAATATCCAAAATTATTTGAGAAAGCTATTAAATAAAGGGCCTTTTTCTTTTCCAACTTCTCTGTGGGATAGATTTTCTTGACACACTTCAAACAAAATAACACATTGCATCAGGTTGACTGCAGAAATGGAAGTGAGGGTCCAGGGTCTTCGAGCTGGACACGAAGAGCTTTGCAAGACTATAAAATACTGTCACTTGTCTCATTATTATTTTTTTAAACATAGTTGTCTTTCATCAAGATATATTCTTTGTGTTAGCATGTAATTCATTTATAACTTGTATTATAGGGGCTGTTAAACCAAAAATGTTTGAGAACTGCTGCTCCAGGAAATGCTTTTTTTACTTTCTAAACTATAACTCTCCCTACATTTAATTGTGAATGTGGGTGGAGCAATTGAGCTTCTCCCCCTAGCTGGATATGCAAGCTCCTTGAGGATAGCTTCTTATTTTTGTTTGTATCCCCATCAACTAAAACATGGCAGGAAGGGCAGTAAATGTTTGGTAAATATTTAATGAATGGGATAATGCATGTTGGATGGTCTCTCCATCTATAAAAATGGGATTTGTTGGCCCACAGCTTTGCCTGAAATAACACCAGGTTATGATCTCCGTCTCCACTGTCCAGGAGACTGGTTTCCCTGTATGTGAATGTATACCTCTTGGTATCTGCATGTTTGGGCAAGGTACTTGATTTGTAGTCCGAGACATTAATCCTCTTCCAGTTAAGGAATACAAATCCCCTGGCCCCAGACCAAGGTCTATTGGATCAGAAATCCTGGGGGTGAGGCTCTGCCATCTGTGTCTTGACAAGCCCTCCGGAGGATTCTGATGTGCCCTAAGACTGAGAATTTCTAAGTGTCTTTTATTCTCCTCTAAAATGGAGACTATTACTCTCACTACATGGGGTTGCTGACAGATTACATGAGATAATTCTCATTAAAGTGCTTAGCAGCAATGCCTAAACACTGAGTAAGCAGTGCCTATTCTTACTTTAAGGGACAGGACCTGGACTGCTTTTCATCTTACCGTTTCCTTGCTCACTGCTGTAGCCCTTTCTCACATTCTGTGGCCTCAGGCTTGGGGTGATGAGTGCAGCTGAGCTGAGGAGAGAGGCAGCGAGGTCCGGGAAGCTGAGGAAGGATGGTGAGAGGCCAGGCCCCCAGGGCTTGTTTTCTTCCCTCCTCCTCAAGGAAAGTCTGTTGACCGTTAGCTGCACAGGGGGTCACTGCTCCTACCTCAGCGAGGGACAGCACAGTTTTGGTGAACTCCAAAAATGTCCCTGCCAGGGAGAGAGAGAAGTGACATCTTAGAGAGAGGTCGAGAGAGGAGAAATACTGGGCAAATTAGAGCAAGTAACCTTTGCAGATGGCAGCTGGGGAAACAGAAGGTGAGAAACTGTCATTTCAAATTGCAATTTTGACAAAGAGAATGAATCACTGCCTTGGCAGACAGGTGCCTGAGCTTCCGGGTGTCATATTCTCCAACCTGGCTTATCAGAGGACCCATTCCTGTGACCCTATTAAAGGTCTGTTGGCATCTGGAAGTCTTCTTGTTAATTGGAAAGGCATCAAACTGCACAGCCAGCAAAAACCCATTGAGGATTCAGGGCCCGGTTGGACTGGCTGACCCATTAACTGCTTCCCTGCCTGCAGCCCTCAGTTTTATGCTTCCAGAGCTCCCCGTGGACAGTGTGCTTCCTCTCCAGTGCACTGAGTCTCTCATTCACCCGCTGTATTCATTTACTCATTCATCCATTTCTCCGTCCATTTATTTCTCCCCTTAACAAACAGTTATTTATACCCTTGTGATAGTTTCTATTTAATCTAGATCAGCAGTTCTATAACAGGGGCAGTTTTCCCCCTCTTCTCTCCTGGGACATTTGGCAATGTGTAAAGTCATTTCAGTTGTCAAAACTGGAGAATATACTGGCAAATAGTGGGTAGAGATGATGCTTCTGCTAAGCATCCTGCAATGCACAGGCCAGCTCCCTACAGCAAACAGTTATTTGGCCCCAAATGTCAATAGTGCCAAGTTTGAAAAACCTTGCTGCAGATGAGGGATGGATATTTGAGGGTTGCAGATGGGCTGAATGGGCAATGAAGACAGCAGATATCGACCACACTGGCAAGATGGGCGATGAAGAGCTAGACAGAGTGGAGTGATGGGTCAAAGTGGGGAAGCTGAAGGTTGCTCTCTCTGAGTCAATGGAGGGCAGGGGTGAAGGTGCTAGGGAGGAAGAGAGGAAGAAAGGGAAGCCTCCATTAGTCCCTTTTTATACTCTCTGTCAAGTATGAGAAAATATGTTCCTGTCCCCAAAGGTCCCAAGGTTTGAAGTAGGTGTTGTGAAGCATAAGGGGGTAGAATAGCCAATTTGTCACCACACCTGCCATTCTGTGCACACTCACCCATGCCTACCCGCTGGGATCCAGTCATATTCAGTGTGCATTGGGCACTGTGTTCCTGGACCTGCCACCTCCATGCCAGAGCTGAGTGGCCTTTGTTACAGGGCCACTGCAGCTTCCTCTCCTAGCTTCGTGCCTCCTCCCTTGAATGTCTGTCTCAGGAGATGACTAATGGCTCAAACTCCCGTCCAACAATCAGTTCATTCTTGCTTGCTTGCTCTGTGGGCTGTTCTGCTAAGTGCACATTTCAGAAATGGTGCCCTATAGAGCTGGGAGTTCTAGCTTCTGTGGACACTTCCTTACAAACTCAGAAGTAGGCTGTCTGCTATCACCCTGCAGGAGGTACCTCTGGCCATCATGGTACCATGGCTCTTTGGGGCTCTAATGGAGCAGCCTATTCTATAAGAATCGACCTCTGGTTCCTCCTACCCTGTCACTGGTCTGTACCCAGCTTTCAGCATCTGAGTTATATCTTTAAGCCCCTTAATGTGTTCTGATGGTCTATTGTGTAACAAGTGCATTGACTGAAAACAACATCAGTCATGTCATTATTAATTTCCACTCCACTTCTTGATGGGAGGAGCATTCAGTAACTCGAGGGCCATGTTTTGAACCCCCTAAAATGAGATAAAAAGGAGTAAGTATTGTCTATTCATCCATCAAACAGTCCTGAGCACCAGCTTCTTGAGGACAGAAGTGACAAAGCCAGATATTCTACTTGTGGATAATTCATAGCTTATAAACTAATTTCTGGACCTGTGAAGTCTGTGCTCTGAGTTCTCTTCCTGTTTGGAAACTTGAGACAGGGCAAAAGTTGCCTCTAAAGGCCATGGTGTTATTCTCCAGGGGAACCTCAGGACAGGCACCCAGAAGAGCTCTCCCTGCAAGTGAAGGCTGCCTGTCTCTCACCTTTTTAACCTTCACAGCCAATACATCCCCTTTGGAGTTTAAACTCATGTGCAGTTGGTTTTCTGTTGCTTGTATACAACCTGGTATAGATCATTAGCTAGGATCAAATCCGAGGAAATGATATAGGGACACACACAGCCATCACGTGTGCATGACTGATGTGGGTGGCTGGAAGCTGGGGCTTTCTAGGATGAGACTGGGCGTGATTTTGCTTTATTTGCTGACTTTACAGCCTACCTTCGAGTTAAATGTGGCTCTCCTGTGACCACTGTTACTCTGTAACAGAAAAGTCAACTTAATCCCCACTCTCCAAAAGCTAAGGCCATAATGATAAAGGCCAATTCTTTGAATTATAATGAACTTACCTTTATGTAAAGCATATTATAATTGTCATATCTTTATCATCATACCACCGGCCACTGCCAGTGTTGTGGGCATTGTCTTCCTCACACCATCCTTTCCGCAGGGCAGGTAAGTGGCTTCTGGGTACCAGGCTTGCTTTCTTCTTGTGGCTTTGGACCTCACCCCAGAGCCTCTGATCCACTGGTAGGAGCTGGTAGAAAACTTCAAATATCCACCCACCTATAATATCTGAGTTCTTCTATCTCAATTTTCTGGGATTCTATTATCTTAACTTTGAGAATGACAAGAAGGAAAGGAAATAAGAAATCCAATAGGCTAAATTATAAGGTGATTTCATTCTAGCCCACCCTTACTCTGGGCCTGGGTCCTAATTACCTCCCGAAGTTTACTCGTTTTCTCTTTGAAAAGCCCAGAGAAAGGTACCAAGTGGTTATTAATGAATAATAAATCCCCTCCAACCTTTTTCCTATTGCTCTGTTAATGACTTAGTCCCTTGGAGGTTTCCTCTCTAAAATTTAGGAATTGGCTCAAGCAAGCTGCCATCTTTCTAAATCATTTCTGATCATAGGTTCAAGATTGATTAGCACCTGCTCTCCTATATTTCCCCACCTGGAGGCATCTTTGAGAGCAACATGCTGAAAAGATGCCAACATTAGGGACCATGGAATTCATAAATGGCCTTGGCTGTGTGGGTTTTGATGAGGCAATAAGGAAAATGATTGCATTAAGCATTGCTGTTTATTTACTTGACTTTGTACAAGACAATCAATTTTTTCACATTCCGTGCCTCTTGTCAGGAAGTTAAATGGCAGAGTAGGCAGGCTGGATGCATTACCTCATTGCTGTAAGAGATGCTGTCACTTCTCAAATCACTTTAGAATGCTTTTCATAACAGCATTTTTCATTCCCATACACTGAGGAAGTGGAAATTCTCTCCTTATAGAGACTAGGACACCAAGGAAGGTGAAGGATGACCAAGGAAAGATGAGCTAATTTTTCCTTGAACTATATGAAAATGTTGTTTCTATAGGTGAACTATTGGCAACCTAAAAGTCTGACATGTTTATTTGCAGGGTAATGTTAATCTACCAGTGTTCCAGAAAGGCAGGATTGCTCCTATTTGAACATTTAGGAAAAAAATTCCTTGCAGTAAGAGCTGGTCAATGTCAGCACTGGTCACAATAGGGATCAAACGGAGGTTATGGGTAAACCCAGGTCAGAGGGTAAACTGAACTCCTTGAATGTACCTGATGGACTAGTACATGCGTCTCTGGTGAGTGTTGAATATTTTGGGGATTCTGGAAAATTGATCAGAAGGATAGATAGCTCCTTTAAGATGGTCTCTAAGTTTGAAAGTCAAGCTTTAGAAATCAGGCCCCTGAGTTGGGAGAAAAGGCTAGTTAGAAAGAAGGAAAAGGAAAGTGTCTGCTTTTTATTTAAGATGTGAAGAGCAGAAGAGGGGAGATGCTTAGTCATAGAGTTTGCATTTGAGTTTAGACTCTAAAAACTCTGTGGCCAAGTCATCGTGCCTTCAAGGATCAGCTTACTCTCTCATAAATTAACCTAATAAAAGTATAAAGTTGGTATCAAGTTGGGTAGACCATGGTATCTAGATATTTGGTCAAACATTATTTTAGATGTTTCTATTAAGGTATATTTAAAATAAAGTTATTTAAAAATATTCACAACACAAAAATCAATACTTAAAATTGATGGATGCCCCAATGCCCTGATTTGCTCATTACATACTCTATCCATGCAACAAAATATGTATGACATATATTCCATAAATATTTACATAAATACGTAAAATATTATGTATCAAATTAAAAAACAAGAAGAAGAAAACAGTTTGTCAGTTCCTTAACAAATTACACATAGATTGGCCATTAAAAATAGGGAAATTTATGAGGCTTTGGGGACCTGGTTTAAGGCAAATCTTTCAATGTGTGGGTTAAGTTGGAATGGTAAGGATTGTGATATCCTGATCCCACAGTGTAGGATTGGTGACACAGCAGTGAGGATGAGGGTTTCAAGGAGAATCTTAGCTCATCAATAGCTGTTTGATTCTCTCTGTATATGCAATATTTATTTTCCTGGGTGATTGTTTCTGAAATAGCAGTCCTGTTGATAAAAATGATGGCAAGTGAAGAGACACAGTGTGAAAATAGTCAAATAGCAAGGTCATGTAAGTGATGACATTTACATTTAAAGTGATTTAAATGTTAATAGACTCAGTAGACCTTGAGTAAAGCAAAGTCCCCTTTATAATGTGGGTGGGCCTCATCCAATCAGTTGAAAGCTTTCATTAAAAAAAAATACTTGAAGGGTACAGGTGAAACTTACTAAATGTAGAATATAAATGTCTGAACACAATAACTAAGAAAATGCCGTGAAAGCTATGTTAACCAGTTCGATGAAAATATTTCAAGTTGTATATAAAACCAGCACATTGTACCCCATGATTGCATTAATGTATACAGCTATGATTTAATAAAAAAAATACTTACTTTCCCCCCAAAAGAGCAATTCTGCTGGGAGACTGCCTTTGAACTTGAACTATAGCTCCTTCCTGGGTCTCTAGGCTGATTTTGGATTTGTCAATCCCCACTGTTTCCTGCACAGAGTATAACAGAAAATTAGTTCCTATTAAATGATTATTTCTTTCCCCTTTGAGACCTAATTCTGGGTCCATTTCAGCAGGGCGGGATTTGACCCGGAACTAGAGCAGAACTGAGAGTGAAGGTAAAGATGGGATACGATTCCCTCAGAGGCCTGGGGAGCCAGGGATAGAGAGGGAACCCTGAGTGGATGCTCAGGGACATGCTGCAAGCTGGACACCCCACTTCACTCTGCCCTTGAGGGGCTCAGATACTGCTTTGGAGCATGGCCAGCTAACCCTCTGATATTGTACCAATAACCCTGCTCATCCCCCAGGCACCTCAGACCTCCCACAGTGCTGGTTGGCATGGACATTAAGATCTTTTCAGATTTATTATAAAAGATTTACCTCATATACTTATTTATCATCATTTTTTCCAGACGCAACACAATTTCCACAAACATTGCATATTCATTTCTTATAAACTCAAATTTATTTAGATTCAATGTTTTTGTTCTCTGCATAGGTTTTATCCTTTTCTTTCTCTGTGTTTTCCAATCTTAGAGGTGCTTCCTCCAAAGGTTGCATTTGTCCTAATGCTTCTCTTTCCCTAGACCTCCTGTGCTTCCATGTTTGTTCACATAAATTCAAATTTTTAGTAGGAAATTAACGGATACTTACCCTCAAAAATTTGAAAATATAAACATAATAAAGAAGTAGGAAAAATAGTACCCATAAGTCTATTAATATTTTGGTCTATTTACTTTAACTTGTAGCCTTTATCCAGTTTATTATCCTTTTGTGTTACGTACCCACTAATCTAGTCTAAGCATTTTGATACAAAAAAAATCGAGAACCTGATTTTTAATGGCTGCTCATTTGGCTGTCTACCTTTGGGTATAATGTCATTTGCTAAACAATTTCTGTAATGTTGGACATTTGGTTTTTGTATCTGTTTTTTAAAAAATGATTAAGTATGACACTTCAAGGAACATATTGTACCTAAATCTCAGTTTGCCTTTTAGGTTACATATTTAGGAAAAACACTTGATCATAATACCCGCTCATGTCTATCAAAAGCTCCCATGGGCATCCTGTGTGCTAAGCACTTTGCCTGTGCTTGCCGGGTCGTCTCTGACAGCAGCCTTCTGGAACTGGTACCATGACCCCCATTTCTTCAGGTGAGAACACCGAGGCATGGGGAGATTAGATGTCTGGTCCCTGTCCACGATGTCCACTCATCTAGTAAGTGGCGGAGCTCTTCGAGCCGAGGCAGTCAGCTTCCATCACATTTAACCACTCTACTGGACAGAAGGCCTGGATACTTTCCAGGGCTTCTCACACAGATTGCCCAGTTGCTTTCTAAAAGGAGTCCTGATAACCACCTGTCCTGAATGGGCCTGTTTTGTCCTCGTTCATCCTCGGAGCTGATGGAAGGATGAGCAGTGTCATGGGTACCAAAGCCCAGCACAGCCTAGAATTTGGCAGGTGCCTGTGAAGGATGGCTGCTGTCATTTCTGTGTCAGCGCCTCCACCTGACAGGGCCGAGCATGGGCCTATCTCCTGATCCACCTTCAGGAAGGCTCTTTCCTACTGCCTCTGTGCACCTTCCTGTCTAGTGGCCAGAGGACACAGCAGTGTTTTCCTAGGCCCTTTTCTACCTGGGAGTTTCCCACACACCACCCTCTGGCCTGGCCTGAAACCCTACCCTGACTTCCTCCACGTTAGCGCTGATAACCCACATATCTGACCACTTACACACAGGAGGAAGCCTGTTCCTTCTGAGTCCAGCCGCCAGGTGCCAGGTTCTTATGGCACCAATAAGCCTGTACAGCGGAGTGGAGCGCTGGGCTTCTCTCAGCAGATCCAGAGCCTCCTGCCTTCCAGTCGGCCTTCCCTGGGGCCTAACCTGTGGGTGGAGGAGGTGAGGCTCCCTCCTGTGGGGCTGGGCCCTGCTTGTCCAGTTGGCCGCCCTGCATCCAGCTGCTGCACTCTCCATGCTCTTAACCTGTCCCTTCTCCCATTAGGCTGAGCGGCCATACCAGGCCCTCCCTGAATACGCCCTCCTCAGCAGAGGCTTGAGCTCTACAGAGCCCCTGGAAGGGCCTGTCACAGGCAGAGCTGATATGATGCTCTCTGCTTTACCTTTGAAGCAACAGACTCCTCCAGAAGGGCCAGTGCTGGCACTGAGACCCCAGGCACTTCTAAGCGAAGGCAAACCCACGGCCAGGCAAACGTGAGACAGCAAACAGCAAATCCAAAATGGGGAAAAAATTAAATTTGTCTCTCTATTCTACTCTAGTCTCATTAGATTTCCAATAGATTTCATGCTTCCAAATGCATTTGCCACACAAAGATGCTTGGGGTTGCTTGGAGTCCTTGCAGAGAAGACAGGCGGGGAGGGAGCAGTGGCTATGTGGAAGGAGGTTGGGCTCTGGGAGCAGGGAGATTGGCAAGCAAGGAGCCTGCAGAGCAGGGGAGGCAAGTTAGGGTGAGCCCAAGTGTCTGTTACTCAGGGAGGCCTGCCCCTCCCCAGCTCTGCTCAGCGTCTACCCAGGTAGGCGAGAGGATGATGCCCCTTTATCCAGGATTGAGTGAACCTCTGGGCCTCCTCAGTGACCTGCCAGTAAAATGGTAACTTGATATAGACCTTAAGTACAATATAGCTACATCCTTTAGTTCTTGTTTCCTCTGGTCCCAGAAGCAGGTGAGGCAGGGGCTGGGCAAGGAGCCAGGACAGGCACAGAGGTGCCATAATCTCAGAGATACACTCTAGGCCCCACGTGCAGCCCAGGCTATCTCTGGAGAGTGTCCTTCCCAGCAAAGTTCCTGGATGGGGACGGTTCATAGGAGAGAAGATTAAAGGAGTAAGAGGAAGTCACAGGCCAGATGAAAGGGATGGAGAGGCAACTCCAGGGAGGACACCCGTGAGTCCTCAGCATCCAGCACTAAGGCCAGCCTGGCTCTTCCACCTCCTGCTCTCCAGATAATACCACTTCTCTCTCCTCTCATCTTGCTCCTGTCCCTATTTCTTCTCTCTGTTATTCTCTTCTCCCTCAGGGAGGTAACCTGGTATGCCCCACCAATGAGTTGTGTTATCAAGTTCCGTGCCTAACCCCCCAGTCCCAGACCACACACACCTTGCTTAAGCCATCTGGCGGGCCCAGTGCCGGGACCAGGGACTCTCCTGGGCCTTTCCCATCTATGATGCCTACTGCTGCCCTCTTATTCTGCCTTCTTCCCTTTCCACAGGGCCTGGAGGTCTGGGTGCTGGCTCCCTTGTCCAGCTCTTCAAAGGGGTTCTGTCCCCTCTCCCCCCCCCCCCCCGCCCCAGGGCTTTGATCACACTTCCTTCCTCACAGGTTCTGAGTGTGGTGGCCGTATTTTCCAATCTCACAATCAGATCCCTTGACCTGTGTCACTTATGTCACAGGAATGCCTGAGCAGTCCATATATTGCGTGTACATCCATATGGATTCCGGAAAGTGTGATCTTTGTTGCATTTCTTGAAAACCCCAGAAAACCGAGGCTGCAGGGTCGAGTGTCCACCCGCTTAGGCCATTGTATGAAGCCTTTGTCTTTGAGGTTGGCTTCATTTTAGCTCCCTTATCTTAGTGAGTTTATTTTTCTCTCTCAACTGGAAAATCACATTTGATCAGCTGTAGACAGCAATCAGATACTGAAACATTGGGATTCTGCCCAGAAGGCAGCCCCTCCAAGGCTGGTGTGTGTTCTCTGAGGTGAGACCAGACTGATGGGGAGATACTTACAGGCTGAGGAGCCGTGAGTCAGGTGGACTCGGACAGACACAGGTGGGGACAGAGAAGAATGAGCTCCAAAAAGCCAGGCTGTGCTGGGCAATGGAGCCATAGCATCTGGTTTGGGCCAGTGTTCTGTCTGCTTTGCTGTCTCGCTCACTCTGTTCTTAATCTCACTGATGAACACGGCAGAAGGGGAATGAAATGCCCTGATCACAGCACTAACGTCTGACCTCTCCCTCTGCGGGGCGTGCCAGGACTGGGAATGGTGGCCTGCCTGGCAGGTGGTGGGCTGTGTCCTTCTCTTCTTCTTGCTCCTTCTCCTATTGGGAATGGGGCCCACCACCCTGGGGAGGAGGCCAGGCCACAGTAAGGGCTCCGTTGCTAGCCTGTCATTAGCACCATTACTGCTGCTATGCTGCCATAGAAACACAGTCTCTACAGCATCTCTGGGTCTCTACCCATATAAACCTCCGGCCAAATACGTTAATCTACAGCCCTACACCCCACATCCAACCTACTCAGACCACCTTCATGGGTAAGTCCAGAGTCTCTAAAAAGACTTCACCTGCAACTGCTGCTCCCCCATCCCCACACCAGAAGCTCAGCCTGGTGACACCCCCCGTGCGCCTGGGGCCTAGCTGTGGCATCCTCTCCTGCACAGAAGTCTCGTTCCTTTAGGTCACACAGGGATACAATGGGAAGGGGTCCATAGTTCACGTCAATGTGTGGGTAAGTTTTTTCCCTGCAGGATTCCTCAGCCCTTTCCGGATGCCAGTGTGCTTTTAAATACTCCAATGGGGAGGGGTGGTGGTGCCTGTGGCTCAGTGAGTAGGGTGCCGGCCCCATATACCAAGGGTGGCAGGTTCAAACCCAGCCCTGGCCAAACTGCAACAAAAAAATAGCCGGGCATTGTGGTGGGCACCTGTAGTCCCAGTTACTTGGGAGGTTGAGACAAGAGAATTGCCTAAGCCCAGGAGCTTGAGGTTGCTGTGAGCTGTGAAGCCACGGTACTCTACCGAGGGTGACAAAGTGAGACTCTGTCTCAAAAAAAAAAAAAAATACTCTAATGGGAGACTAACTTAGAGTGAACTTTTCTCTAAACTTTTCTAAACTCATGTGACAACAGGAAACTTCTCCACAGGCACTCAACGACAGCGCATAGAATACAATTTGGGCAATAGGTTTGGGAGAAACAATTTGTTTTTAAACTATGCTTCCTACTCTTAAATTCATGAAAATTGAATCTCATGGATATTATGGAATAAATTATACCAGCAAATGTTTCTCATTGTGCCTTTTATGTCCAAAATATCAGATTGGCCCCTAATGTGCCACAGATTTATTGTCCACATTCTATTCTGCGATAAAACTGGGGGGTTTATGTTCAGCTTCTCCACAAGGTTTACTTCTAAGGTTGGAAAAATTTTATTGCAAAAGGAGTCCTCTCTGAGTGCAATACAATCATGTACTGCTTCACGGCTACGAAGCTGACATTTAGAATGCAGGTGTCACCCGAGAGTGCCCGAGTACCACGTTATCTGGAATATTATGACATGGGTCACTTTTCTCCTGTGGGGCCGATCCCTGGCAGCTCACCCCATTACAGGGAGGTCTTCCAATTTGCCATTACTGGAGGAGTGAACTCCCACCTGCTTGAAACAACTCAAAAGGGGGTAAGAGGAATAGAGGAGGGGTGGGGGAGGAAACGGGAAGAAGAAAGCGAGACCCGGGCATGTCCTCGCACCCAGCGGCAGCTCTGGAGGCTGCTGGTTTCTGAGCCTCCCGGATCCACTTTCAAAGTTTGTTGAGGGAAGAAGCACGGGGATTTTTACCTGTTCTAGATATGATGACTATTGCTTAACAGTGGGATTTGACAAGGGCAGTGGTAATGTAGATACAAACAGCAGAGTATATGTATTTTACTCCAAATAGCATCCCAGGGTCTTATCGTTCCTAAAGCAGCTGAATAGACCCTTAGAACAGCCAGAGGCATGGAGATGTGAGCTCTGGTTGGAGCTCTGCCCCTGCTGACATATGTGACCTCGGGCGTGTCTCTGTGGCCTATTTGGGCCACAGTGTGCTTGTGTCTTAGATAAGATTTTCACGATTGCTTGAGTCCCATTGATATGTGATGGTTCCAAAAAAGAATGGTTTGGTTGTTACAATGGTGTCAAGTTTTCCTCAAATGTGTACTGTAAAAACGAGAGAGAGAGAAAAATGGTTGTACGGTCCAAGGACTGGGAATCACTAAATCAAACACAAATAGATCGCTTTACTTACAGGACATTTCAGAGCCTTTCTGGGAATATATGTGCCACGTAGCATTTCCCCAATTTGTTTAATGGTGGAAAAGCTATTGCAAAGACTGAATGCTGCCAGTTTCAAACAATGCCAGTGAAACCACCATCATCTGTGTGGATGTCTGTGAATCAGAAGCTGCATTATCCAACCTGACTCACAGAGTTATGTCTCCTAGAGTAAGCTTCCCACTGTAGGGCTGCTGGGAAAAGCCCACCACGTTGGCCTAGGTTACGGAAAGGGACTCTGGTCAACTTGTAAGATTTTCCAATCTTCACTCCAGGCTGATCCTGCATTCTGGGCCACCATTCCTGTGCTGGGCAGCAATGAAAGAGCCCTCCACTATGGGACCCTGGATCCCACCTGACCTGCTCCAGACCAGCGGGGTTTGATCACATCAGAGGGAGAAAGCCAGGGTCTCTCTGGGCTTATCCACCAGCATTATTTACAGTAGAACTGGCCAGTTCACCATAAGACTGAGCCCTGATATTTGGGAAAGTCTGAGGCCCAAGGAGATAAGGAAGGGACAAATGAGGCTGTTGTGCAGAGTGACCTTTGCTTTTTTATCAGCCCAAGTCACTTGCTTATTATTATGAGTAGTTTAGGATGAGGTGGGTGCAAATAGTAATGAAGAGAAAACTAATACACAATAACAACTTCATTGGGCGGCGCCTGTGGCTCAGAGGAGTAGGGCGCCGGCCCTTTATACCGGAGGTGGTGGTTCAAACCCAGTTGCGGCCAAAAAAACCCCTGCAAAACAAACAAAAAAACCCAATTTCATTAATTTGTTAATACTTCATCAATACTTTTATAATGTATCCTTTCTGCATTCTGTTTAACTCTATAGTTTTACATTTTTATTTTTTTATTAAATCATAACTATGTACATTGATGCATTTATGGGTTCAGTGTACTGATTTGATATACAATGTGAAATGCTTACATGGAACCGATTAACATATCCACACAATTATACTCTTTTCTTAATAGTTTTGAAATGTACCATTATATCATGCACATTAGGTGAGGTCCCCCCAAAGTCCTCCTTCTTCCCACCTCCCCACCCCCCAGTTTTGCATTTTTAGACAAATGTTTGCATTATTTTGTATTCCTAAAGTATGAATTGAGCATTGCATAATGGATGTCAGGATTAGAAGTGGGTGTGGGGCATGGGAAAATGAGTTCTGTACCTGAGACAGATGGGTGAAAAGGGATATCAGATTCCTACAGTCTGATGCTGCACATAGTCAAAAATGATGCACGTGGCAAATGTTCATTATACTACAATGTCACTCTGCCCTGGGTGGGTCAGATGGGTGGTCTATCCAGTCTATGCCCCTCCTCCTCTGCTTGAAAGCTTTTGTGGGATAAGCAAAGTATCCTTAAATACTGTCCTCTTCCAAGGTTGAGACCCACCCAACCAGAATTCTTGCTGATCTGATTTGATTCCGTGCACACAAAGCCTTTAAACCCTTCTTAACAGAGTAATATGCTTTGCTGGTATAACCACTAAAGAGATCCAGCTATCAAATATCCTTTCCTTAGGCTAGGATGCAAAGGTGGAGCTGGCAGAGTCTCTGCTCCTGGGGAAATCACAGTCTTGCTAGAGGTGACTTGGCCTAAATAGTCACAGGATTAGGCTGAAAGCAGGAAGATCTCAGAGAAAGGCTCTCTGGGAGCTCAGAGGAGAGAAAGATCATTCCCAGGTCATCAGAGAGACAGGAGGGTCTCATAAGAATAGAACAACTTTGTTAAAGTGTCCTTAAAGAGAGAAGGGCTTAAATATGGTGTTGTGGGGGGAGGATTTATGTGACGTCTTCGGAGAGTTCATGAAGGGAAGCTGCAGTTATCTGATGAGATAAAGTGTTGGGCAGAATGTGAGGAGTCTTACATGCTAGGCTGTGGGGTTTGTAAATTTAAAGCTGTTTGACACTCTTTGGGTTATAACACCATTTCCTTTGAGCCTCTTGAGGACCTCCCCTGAGTGCTTTATTTTGGTAAGGAGAGGGAAAGTTCATTGCTCTAAATACCGTCTCTATGCTAATGACTACAAGATTTACATCTCCAGCCCAGACCTGAGCTAAAGAGTCATATACTTACCTGCTGACTTGACGTCTCCCTCTGGATGGCTAATAGGCATTTCAAACTCAAAGCATTGCACATGGAAGTCTTGATTTTCTCCTTCACATCAATTGCTCCCCACTGTTCACCATCTCAATAAATGGCACCACTACAGATCCAATTGTTCAATCAGAAAAGGCCGTCCTTGAGTCCTCTGCTCACCATCTTCTCCAGGCCTGCTCAGGCTCCCCAGAGCATTTAATGGGCTCTATCTCCAGACTGAGCTCCAGTTCCACTTCCACTTCTGTCCTTGCTCCCTGCATTCTGCCACGGATGGCTTCATCAAACTCAGATCAAGGACTCCTGTTTTTCAAGCCCTCCAGTGACTTCTTTCACTTACAATGAAAGCAAAGTTTCTTGCCAGCCCTCTGCGATCTGGCCCCATTCTGCTCCCTACCTGGGCTCCTTTCCGTCTGCCCAGGCTCTAGGCTGCAGCCACATAAGCCTTCCTGCCCATTCTAAGACCCTCCCGCAGTCTCCAGCCTGAGGGCCTTTGCACTTGCCGTGCTTGTAGGTCAGAAGTAATTTCCCCTTTGCATGGCCAACTATGTGCTTGCAGTCTAAAGCACCCTCCCTCCCCTATCCTTGTCGCCTCATTTTACCCTATTTTATTCTCAATAAAACAGATAAATGAAATTTTCTTGTATATTGTTTGTTTATTGTTTCCTTCATCTTTCTTCTTTCTTGTCACTGAAATGAAAGCTCTGCGAGGGTGTTTTGTTTTGTTTTGTTTCTCCTCTGTCTGGTTTGTTGTTGTATCCTCTGCCCTGTCACCTCTTAGGAACTCACAAAGATATATTTAACATATTTATAATGGAAAATTTCAAACACACACAAAAGTAGGAAGAGTAGAATAATGAACCCACTTCTTACCATCATTCAGCTTTAACAATTGTTAACCCAAGGCCAATCTTTTTTTTTTTATCTTACCCTCTTATTGAAACAAATCCAACAAAATTATATCATTTCATTAGTAAATATTTCAAAGCATATTTCTAAGAGAAGGGGGACTTGGGGGGTAAATAACCACAATACCACTATCACATCTAGGCAAATTTATAATAATCACTGAATATCATCAAATATGCAGAGTACATTCAAAATTCCCTGAATTTATTTATCTCTCTCTCTCTCTGTTTAGAGTTTTATTTGGATCAGACTTCTAAGAAAGTCCCTAAGTTGAAATTGGTTTATTATTTCTTTTCAGTCACTTATAATATAGTTTTCCCTCCAACTCTTGAAACTTTCCTACAATCAAACCATTGGGTTTCTTTTCTTGAAACCAGGTTGTTTGTCCCATTGAGTGTTCCGTAGACTGGCTTTGCTCATCGCATGCCAGTGGTGGTGGTAGTTAGTATCTTTCTCTGTCTCCTGCCTTTCCTGTAAATTGGAAGGAAGCTTGATAAGTTTCAGGCTTGTTTCTTGGAGCGAGTACTTCAATCTCCTATTCCTCCATAGAGGCACTTCATGTGTGGTTGTGTCTCTCTGATGTTAGGGTGTTGATTTTGTTGCCCAGATCCAGTATTTCATTAAGGTTTGCAAAATGTTAACATTGACATTGACATGATTCTATCATTCATTCTGCATATGTGAACTGGAATATTTTCATAAGAAGATACTTGTGCTCAGTGAAGTATGGTTTGTATAGGAAAGGCAGATAATTGCTTGATTCTCTCTCTTGACCAGTTTTCAAAATAATGAGTTGATTTCTACATCCTCCAGTTGATCAGTGGGGCTGTTACTTTTAGAATGAATCATCATGAGCTCATAGATTTACACATGCTTGATGCACTTCAATCAGTAGATATTTGTTGAATGAATGGATAATTGAACAAATGCAAGTTTAGAACTTTCTATTAGCTTTTGGCTTTTCTCTTTTCCAGACTTTATAGTCCAGATTTTGTATGTAAAACTATTGTATGATTTTGTTGTAGGGTTCACTTCATTCTAGTCTTTGAATAGTTCCTTAGTATTTTGTTGAATAAATGCAACATAGGCTCTGCTTTTAGGATTTCTCTTGTCTGTCTGCTAACAGTTTTAATCAGATCTTGAATTATTTTATTATGAAAATCTATCTGAATCCCCAGATGGGCCTTGAGGTCCCCCTCCTCACTCTGTCTCCCACCCTGGTGCTGCCTTGCCCACCTCCTTTGATACTGTGCATGTGGCATTTGCCTCATGGTCACATGCAGAGGGGACAAAGGAGATCTCTTCAAAATATAAAAACTGGGGAGAACCTTGGTAATTACTTGGTGCTATCCCTGCATGTTCAGATGCAAAAACTGAGGCCCAGAGGGGAGATGAGTTGTTCAAGGACACAGCACAACAGCCTGGTCCAAGCCCAGCTCAGTGCCACTGCCTCTAGACCAGCGACTGCATGAACGCTCACCACGTTTAATCCAGCAAACTGCTCTAAAGGAGTCAGGGCTGGACTACACCTGCTATTCTTTGCATGGTTTCTTTAATGACTTTCTGGAGTTTGTGGGTGTATCACATGCCCACCAGATTAGGAAAGATTCCTGAGAGTAATTAGTGGTCTCTAAAGGAGGAAAGACTGGAGGTGCTGGATACAGGAAGTGGTTTCACACTGTGGGCCTTTGAGCGTGGCGTTCTGATGCCTGAGCCATCCTTCACTGGCCTAGGCTTCCTGTCAGGAGTGCTGGACACAATCCACCATCTCCCCCACCTGCTGCTACTGCCCTTCCTGGAGGCTGAGCAACCTTGCCAGCTTCCCTGGCATCACTGCCCGTCTGGGAATTCAGACATCTGGAGTGCCAGAGTCCAGTGGCATTTTCCTTTTGTCTGCCGCAGAGTTTGATAGCCTGGGAATCGATGGCCAGCATCTGTGAGCTTTCTGATGAGCAGGCCAGCTGCGGAGTGCTGTCTGCATCTCGCCCCCCAAGCTCAGAGTCCGCACTTCCCCCCAGGGAGAAAACCCATTGATCTGACGCTCACTTGGACCTGATGAGGTATCACCACATGGTAGAATGTCTCGTTCTCCTGCCTCCCATACTAGCTGCCAACAACTAGAGGTAAATGGGCTTTACACTCCCTTGGGGACAAGGCCCAGGTGATGATGGATCTGGGGGCCTACACGGTATCATCCATAGCTCACTCAGCCCCTAGGTGGTAGGAAGGGAGAGGCCTCTGGCAGCAAGCTGCTATCCTGCTGCCACCCCACTGGACTCACAGTTCTCCCCCATCACTGCACTGAGTAACTTGCCAAGTGTGGAGAGTGGGCAGGCCACTGCACAAGGGGTATGCTCTTTTCCTTCAGGAGGCTTGCATGGCCAGGAGCACCAGACCTTTGTCCTGGGTGTCTATAGGTAGTCTTAGCCCTTCCTCCCTTTTGAGGTAGCAGGGTATGGAAGAATGGACAGTCACCTTAGTGGTTGAGAAACCATCCCAAGAGGTGGGCTCCTGCTGTCTGTCCGGAAAAAAGGGAGAGTGCTAGGACACGTGGATATCCATATGCAGGAAAAACAACAAGATTACCTCATACCATATGCAAATACTAACTCAAAACAGATCATAGACCTAAATGGAAAAACAGAAACTACGAAACTTCTAGGAAAATGTTTTGACCTTAGCTAAAGCTTTTTTTTAGGTTTGACTCCAAAAATATAATCCATAAAAGAAAAATTGATAAATTAGATGCTATCAAAATTAAAATTTTGTTCTTCAGAACACACCATTAAGAAAATTAGAATCTGACATGGCATGAACTGGGAGAAAATATTTGTACATTACATGTCCGGTAAGGGATTTATATCAAAAGTATATAAAGAACTCTTAAAATGCAGTAGTAAGAAGTCAAATAACTCAGTTTTAAAATGAGCAAATGATCCGAATAGGGAGTTCAGTGAAGAACATATACAAATGATTAATATGCACATGAAAAGATGCTCAACATTACTACTCAATAGGGAAATGCAAATTAAAAACACAATGATATCCTACTTCATATTCACTAGAATATAATTTTAATTTTAAAAAATATAAGTCTTGTACAATACTGATGGGAATATAAAGTTGTACAGCTGCTTTGGAAAACAGTTGGCAGTTTTTAAAGTTAAACATAAATTTACCATATGACCGAACAATTTCACTCCTAGGTTTCTACTCAGGAGAATGAAAACATATGTCCATGAAATGACTTGCATGCAGATATTCACAGCAGCATTATTCATAATAGCCCCAAAGTGGAAATAACCCAAATGTTCATTCACAGATGAATGGTGAAACAAAATGTAGTATATCCATACAATAGAATATTATTCACCTGTAAAAAGGAATAAACTGCAGATACATGCTATGCTATGGCTGAACCTCAAAATGTTACAATAAGGAAGCCAGATGTAAAAAAAGTACTGAATGAATCCTTGAAATACCCAGAAAAGGCAAATCTGTAGATACAGAGAGTAGATCAGTAATCGCCTAGGGTTTAGGGTAGGGAGCAGGTATAAACTACAAATGAGCATGCGGGACCTTTCTGGGTTGAGAGAAGTATTCTCAATTGTGGCGATGGTTGTGCGACTCTATAAATTTACTAAAAATCATTGCCCTGTATTCTTACAACACACAGTAAATTGTATGATATACTAATTATACTTCCATAAGTTATTTTAAAGTAGTAAGAAGGAAGAGAGGTGGACTCCAGAATGTACTTTGACAAAAGAACTGCCTCTCTTAGGAAAAGCAAAGGAAGTGGGCACTCGGATGTGCGGCCACCCAAGCTGAGTGCTGAGCACCTGCTGCCCCCCTGCAGGAGTGTCAGCCCTAGGCAGCTCTGCAGGTCACCCTTCAGCTTCGGCTCACAGTATTCTCCCAAGCTCGTCCTCTCTTGCTCAGTCACTCACATAGCTGGGAGCTCTCCTGCTCTCTGCACCCTCCACCAATGTGCCTCCTACTTGCATCTCAGCCTTGCCCCATCTCCTATCTCTGATGTCAGCCACACCTCCCCCCCCCCCGCCCTCTTCATTATTCTGAAACCCAC
The DNA here is from genome assembly GCA_963573935.1 of Arctocebus calabarensis. Classification (NCBI taxonomy): domain Eukaryota; kingdom Metazoa; phylum Chordata; class Mammalia; order Primates; family Lorisidae; genus Arctocebus; species Arctocebus calabarensis. The sequence goes on along the minus strand of CAUYON010066956.1, from coordinate 1,505 downwards.
ATCCTCTTAACGGACATGCCCTGCTTTCTAGTGCACATCACTAGGCTATGGACAGCTGGGTGTAGAGTTTTGAGAGATGGTCTCAAACCTAAGAAAGGGAAAGATATGGCAGAAAGAGATTTCTGGACAGGGCTAGGTTGACCGGAAATATAAAGGCCCCTAGAATCTCACATGGCAGACACATGTAGCATGACAGGAGGGAGCAGATCAGGCCCATGGAAACCCATCCTGGGGTCACACCCAGTGGCTGAAACTGAGAAGCTCAGGATCAGTGAAGGCCTTTTGACTTGTGAGAGTCAAGCAAGACACACTTCCTCCTCCCACTCCCCAGCACATTGATCTTTGTCATTGGTTTAGTCATTTACACTTGAGTATAAACCAGCCCAAATTTTGGAGGTCTTATTATGTGGTAGACTGTATAGAAAGCATGTATGACATTGACTTGTTTACCTCACAAACACCTCCCCCCACTTTGGTTTTTTAGAGAAGAGTTTCATTTTGTCAACCTTGGTAGAGTGCTGTGGTGTCATAGCTCACAGCAACCTCCAGCTCTTGGGTTTAGGCGATTCTCTTGCCTCAGCCTACCAAGTAGCTGGGACTATAGGTGCCTGCCACAATGCCTGGCTATTTTTTGTTCCGGGTTGCCTGGGGCTGGGTTCGAACCCACCACCTTCGGTATAGGGGGCCAGTGCCCTGAAGATGCTATTATTATCATTCCATTTTGTAAATGGTAGAACCGAGGCCCATAGGGTAAAGTTATCCAAAGTTTGAAAAGTCATCATCAGAAGAGCCTGGATTGGAGCCTGAGCTGGTGCCTTCAGTTCCTGCCAAAAGTGGGTTTGATGGGGTATGAAGGCAGACTCTTAGAGGCCCAGGATGAGAGGGCTGGCATCATGGGCTTCAGACAGCTTATCTGCTGTGCCTGACCTGGGAAGGAGTATGGGAAGGAGAAGAAAAAACTGATATACTCTGGGACAGAGAAGAGAAACACGTCTTCCCTAAGAGGGGAGCCCAAGAGGCCTGAGGTTGCTTGTGTCCTGGAGGGAGAGAATCCAGGCTGAGCGTGACACCCATAGCCCAGTCCCCTAGCCCGAGGTGGTAGAAAATACCAGCTGCACACCCAGTCTTGTATCTGTGCAGACAGGTGGAAACCTGGGCCAGCAGTCCTATCCACTCTTTTTGTCCTCTGCCCTCACACTGCCCAGCCAGCACTGTCTCTGGCTACAACCCTCTGGGTGGGGTCTTATAAAAGGGCATTCTGTAAGGCTAGTTTACTAATGGACAAATGGACAAAGAAAGGCCTTGCCATCACCACCTGTTAAGAGGGAGACAGAAGAAGGGTTTTGGGAGCTGGCATGTGCTATTCCCAGAGAAACCTGATCATGCATGTGTCTTAGGGGCTCACAACAGCAAGAAGGCTGAGCCTGAAAGAATCCAGTGACAGAAGAATCTTAAAATTCAAAAGAAATTTGTTCGTAAAGCAAGTAGACATCCCTCAGAATGGG
>CAUYON010066954.1:0-23870 GCA_963573935.1 Arctocebus calabarensis | reverse complement strand
TAAAAAAAATGGAGACTTTACAGCCTTTGTATTAACCTGGATGGAAGTGGAACACATTATTCTTAGTAAAGCATCTCAAGAATGGAGAAGCATGAATCCCATGTACTCAAGCTTGATATGAGGACAATTAATGACAATTATCCACACGGTGGGGGTGAGGGAAGGGGAGAGCAGAGAGAGGGAAGGAGCGAGGGGGGTAGGGTCTTGGTGTGTGCCACACCTTTTGGGGGCAAAACATGATTGTAAGAGGGACTTTACCCAACAAACGCAACCAGTGTAACATGATTTCTTGTACCCTCAATGAATCAACAACAACAACAACAACAACAACAAAAGCCAGGCTTCTGGTTGCAGAAAGGAGTTACCAGTATGGAGTTACTGACACAGGAAGGGGAATGGCTGGGGTGAACCCTGTGATGCTGAATTGACATTAGAGGCGTTAAAAATATATAGTGTAAAAAAAAATAAATAGCGTTCACCTCACTTAATTGTTGTGTTTAGATGTTTATACTCTACTATTAGTATATTTGACATGTACCCTTGCACGCTATGATAATCAGTTTGATGTCAGCATTCCAAATGGTATACAAGATTAGCATATTATACCCCATAAATGCAGTAATGTACACATTTATCTAATAAATAAGACAAAAATATATAGCATATACATGTGTCTGATGGAGATGGGCATGCGAGTAGTTACTGAAATAAACGTAGATGCATACGTGTGCATTATGCACATACAGACACACAGAAATTCCCTGGCTCTGCCCACTGAGAGGACCTGGGATACTCTTATTGCAATGAGCACCCTGAGTGCCTAAATTTGGCTTCTAAATATTATACTCCAGCAAACTGAGCTAGGACTTCTTAGAGAAATGGCTGATTCCAGGATGGGAGAGGAGGAAGTAAAGGTGAGGATGGAGCCTCTCATTCCCGTGAGAGAGTGCTCAAAGAATGACCAGCCAGAGGGACACAGAAGCCAGCTGGAAGGACCCCTCACAGGCAAATAGGAGGCAGTTCAAGGTCAAAGGAGACAATGATAGTAACAGGTTGTAAGTCATTGAGTAAAATAAAAAGTTACAAGCCCATACCAACACAAGTAGATAAATCTATTTGATTAAATATTTGATGAGGAATGGGATATTTACATTGTTTTATACTAGTGCTTCTCAACCTGTGGGTCGTGACCCCTTTGTAACAATGAAAATACATCATGGCATTAGGAAGGTTGAAAACCACTGTTTTAAACTATCTCCCCTCAAAATACTGGTTCATCGCAAAGGAGGAAAGAATATCATCACATAGAGAAATGTGGAAAATGCCATCTTGCCACGAGGTCAGAGTGGACGTCTCCAAGACTGGAGGGAATTAAAGTTACGTGGCACTGGACCCAGATGTTAGAGGCAATGGTTGATTTTGAACAGGGTTTCTTTAGCTCTATAGATTATGGAGGCAATTGGAAAAACTTGAAGGGGAGTCAAAGAAATTGGATGTTAGTGATGTATCATCACTGTTAGTTTCTTGATTTGATGGTTGAGTTGCGGCCATGTGGGAGACCACCCCAGAAAACACCCACTGATGCATTAGGATGCAAAGTTACTCTCAAATGGCTTTGGGGAAGAATTTGTTTGTACGGTATTACCAGTGTCCTGTGAATTTTTGGTTATTTAAAAAATGGAGAATTAGCGTATATAAAATGCTCTTATATCTATTATGTCTTTGAATTTTTGCAACAACTCTTTTTGAAGGAAAATTATTACCATTTGAAACATCTGAGAAAATGACTCACAAAGAAGTTAGTTAAGGGGAACATTTAAGGCAAACTCAGAACTTTATTCTGAGTCTTACAACTCCATATCGATTACGTGTAAGTTCATATCTTTAATTCCTAATTCTATATTCTTCATTCTGTTTTCTCGCGGTCCTCCCAAGGGTCAGGGTAGGTGAGGGCACCAAAGAGCAGCCAGTCTGCAGAGTCATGGGTCTCAAACGTTGCTATATTAACCAGTCATGCAAGGAAACTGCTTAAACCCTCAGAGACTGATTCAGTAGGCTTGAAGTAAGAACCAGAAAATCTGTCTTTTAACAAGCAATCCAAGTGATTCTGGCATAGGTCATCCATGGGCCAGACTTTGAGGAACATTGATCTTGATTAATGGTCCTCAGTGGCTACTGAAATAGAATTAAATCACATACCATGCCAAAGGTGTTGCAATGGAGCTGCCTGCAGCTCGGAAATAGGAAGTGAGGCGCACGCCCATCTGATGCAATGCAGCCCTCACACAATTTTATGAGCAAAAAATTAACAATCTGATGAAGTTGCAGCACTCGGGCATGCTGTGACCCTAAGGAGATATGTCTTGCTTAGTTGACAAAGGAGTTCTGCAGCAGTCAGAAGAGTTAGGAGCTCGGAGTCAGAGAAATCACCTGTGAAAATCACCTTAGAAATCCGTCTCCCCACCATTGGAAGTCCATTTGTTTACCCTCGTTAGTAGTAAGAACAACGGCTATTTGGGGCCTTTGCCCTTCTTTTCAATGCCAGGTGGAATCTTTACTCGTGGTAAGGGGGGGGGGTCTCTCAGAGGAAGTATCGGCTGTTGAAGAAATTGCCAGGAAGGAGGAAGATTGTAATTACCAGAGAATCATCTAGGAGCATCTTCAGATGGGAGCTCTTCCCATGTGCTTGTTTTTAAGTTAGGACAGCAAGAAGGAAAAAAAAAAGTAGATTAAGTTTCATGGCAAGAAAATGTTCCCCCAAACTTCCATGGCACCTATTGAAGGCAAGGCTTTTTCTTGAGAGAGCAGAGGGCGGAGGTTAGTGGAGAAGCGGCTCCCGTGTCTTTGCTCTCAGCATCTTAATATTTTGAGAACATGACAGTTTTCTGGTTTAGCGATGGTCCCAGGTGGAACCTCATCCGTGTCCACTGCTGGGGGCTGAGCATGCCGTGTGTGCAGAGCTGGCAGGAGGGGTGTGGGGCCTGTCTGTGGCGTGTGCAGGATGGGTCTGCCGGGCAGCACGCATGGTCAGAGGGCGGCCCAGTGTCAGGGGAAGGGGAGTGAGCTGATGGCACAGGGTTAGTCCACAACCCAACCCCCACACGGCTAAGTCCTAGGAATGAAGAATATTTAAATTCAAAAATCATGTCCCTCAATTCCTGAAGCCCAGGGTGGGGCCCGAAAATGGTGCAGCATCGCTGTGCTCCCATGAGAACCTTCTTTAACTGTGTGAAGTATTTCTAAGGTGATTTTCTCATCTCCTCTTCGTGACAGCTAACCTCTGGCTCCTGAGCAAATGGAATGGTCCTCAATATCCAGGAGTTAGTGGCTCAGATTCCAGTGGCAGCAGCATCTGACTGACGTGCCCCTGGCCTTGGTTTCCTCCTCCAAGAGGTGGCAGCATCCACCGGGGCTCTGGAGCAAGCCAGGACATCTGAGCAGGGAGTGACACCTCTTGGGAGATAACTCCTTACATGCTACTAGGTGCTGGTGAAGACAGAAGCTGGCTTCAGTCAGAGCCACCCAGTCACTAAGTCAGATACGCCCAGCGAGATAAGCTGGAAGTGGTTTGTCCCAGGAGTGAGCGAGGCAGCCCCGGGAGGCATGAGGAAGCCATGAACGGGGAGCCCAGACACTGGGCCGCTCACGGGTACTGCACTCTCTCCTCCTTCCCATGTGACAAGCTGCAGGAGAACAGGAGTTAGAACTGGGTCTATGGGTGGGCTGAACTGGGTACAAGCTGCAAACAGATGCAGCTGCATGATGATCACGTTTGGGGAGGTCTTGGAAGCCTGTTGCTGGAGACAGTCAGTGTGTTGAGCCTTCCTGGTCCTCCACTTGTGTGGAGGGAAAAGTAGCCCAAAGTGAAGATACAGACGTGTCCCATGGCCAGTGGCAAGTGGCTTGCGCAGATGGTTCCCCACTGGGAACATTTTGTTTTCTGTCTCCACAACTGTGGGCTTTGCAACACTAATGAATCTTGGCTCCCAAAGGGTGTGCACTCTTTCCAGGAGACTCAGAAGGGGAACCAGTCAGCTTCAGCTTATGTTTGCTGGTTGGGCACTTTGGACTCCTCAGGCCCAGGAACCACCAGACAAGAACAGGAGTCACTGTCTCAGCAGGGGTAAGTGGCCCTGGTCAGCAGAAGATAGGATTGCTGTTGTGTGAGGCCAGGCAGGGGAAAGTGGAATTCACTCAGGGTACAGTGATTCTCCTGGGCACCTCTTTGTACTCCCCTGCCAGTTGACACAGACGGAAAATCCTCCAATATGAATGCTCACTGGGGCTCAGACCCCTCCTGTGAGGTTTGGGTCACATCAGGTGTGTTAGTTCCTGAGGGCTGCTGTGACTAAGAGCTCAAACTGGGAGCTTAAAACAGCAGAAACCCACAGAAACCCGTTCTCTTTACAAGCCTGAAACCAAAGTGTCACAGGGCCATCGCTCCCTCAGAAGCATCCTGCAGAGAGCCCTTCCTCGCCTTTTTTGGCTCCCTGGAGCTCCTGGACATCCTTGGCTTACAGGTGCATAGCTCCATCCCTACCTGTCCATCCTGTGTCCCTGTGTCTTATTACATGGACACCAGTCACCTTGGATTCAAAGGCCGCCCTACTCTAATATGGCATCATTTTCAATAATTACATCCACAAATACTCTAATTCTAAATAAAGTCACATTTAAGGGGTTAGAACTACAACATATCCTTCTGGGGGGACACAATTAAGTCCATAACCATCGAGACCAGCTGAGAGATGAGTCTTGCTGTGTTGTCCAGGCTGGTCTTGAACTCCTGGGCTCAAGTGATCCTCCCACTGCAGATACTGAATAGCTACAGGTGTAATCCACTGTGCCTGGCCTGTATCATTTCTGCATCTGTGGTTGGGATAGACTTAGAGGCTGAGAGAATGCCTTGCCTGATCTGTGAGGGCCTTTCTAGTCAGAAGGGACGAGGAGATTTTGAAAACCATTCACTTAGGGAGTAATTGCAGTGATTATCAGCAACCCAAATCCAAAAGGATGCTGGGTGGTGGGTTCAATCACACCCCATTCATTCACCAGGCAGGTCTCTGTAAAACCAAGACACACCATGGCAGGTGCTGGTGGGTGTTCATTAGGGTAGCTGGGTGGTAGCCTAGTCATAGCTATGTGCCTTCCCGGAGGGCATCTTCGTGGGCAGAGCCAACACCCCTGGCATATGCTGCCTGGTTACGGAATCACTGATGCTACCCTTATCTTCATCCTACTCTCTTCCTCCTTCCCCGTTTTATTGTACTTCTTCATTTTGACCAGTTTTATGGAGATATAATTCACATATCATACAATTCATCCTTTTAAAGTGTACAATTCAGTGGTTTTTAGCATATTCCAGAAAGATGCAACCATCATTGCAGCCAGTTTTAGGATATTTTAATCATCTCACAGAGAAACCCCGTGCCCTTTACCCTCTGACCTCCCCAGCCACGCTCTCCCTTTTTCTGTGTCTACAGAGTTCCATGTTTCCGTTTCCCTTGGGTGGTTACCTAGGAGTGGAATCAGATGCTTTTTTTCTGACACCCACCAGTAAGAAAGACCAAATGCAGTGCATCTTCAGAAAGTACGGACAGTGGTTCTCACCCCCCATCTCACCCCGTGGCTCTGTGGGCTTTTCCACTGTTGTCATGAGGTAGTCCATGGAGACCCGACACAATGTTTCATTCAATGCCATGTTGGTCTGTAATACTGATGACAATCTTCTAATCAGATCTGATGAGCAGAAAGGAGCAAGTACCCTAAATGCCCTCGTAATTCGTATGTGAGACAGTATGAGAGAAAATTACACGGCTGACTTGTAGGCTGCCAAATCAGTAGGGTTCATAGACTTTTGATGATCTGGGGCATACAGGGATGTCTTTTGTTATATGAACGAGAAGTTTCCATATACCAAGTTCCAAACCTGGACACTCTTACTGCTGGGAAAGGATATGTGCTTGTCACAACTCTTCAGGTTTTGAAGGTAGGAACAACCACCCTGAGACTAGTGCCTTGGCCCATTTATTGGGTGAATGGAAAGGCTGACAGAACAGAGGGCTCTGCAGAAAGTCGAGGCCTGGTGCAAGCTGGCCTGCCACTCAGGTCACCTATCCTGGCAGGTGCGGTGGTGCTAGGGAGCTCTGAAGTCTCATGGGTACAGAGAGGAGCCGCAGCACAAACCTGGCATATGGGTGCGGTGGCTCTGCCCTTGGAGTCCCCTGCTTGGAAGAGTAGCTGAGCCAGAGATAAACACACATGGAAGTCAACATGCCGTTTATCCAAAAAAGTGGAAATAGATGTCGGGTGGGTCAAACACCAGTGTCCATGGCAAGCAGCCCCCGCTGTCTGCTATAGCCTTAGGAAGCCAAATTTGTAAAAAATCCTAATGTTTAGGGGGAATGCTCATTTCACCTAAGGAAAAATGCTTTTAAGCAGAAGCTATTGACTCTAGTCAGTTTGCTAGTTAGAATTATTTTCATTGAAGCAGGTGCTCAAAAGCTTTGCACATGGCACTGCACTGTCAATGGGCTGAGCTGTTGTATGTGGCTGGGAGCTTTTAAAGCTGACTTTCTTGATGAGCATCTTGATCAAGAATTTGAGCAACTGGGGACCAGTTCCACCTTGATGTGGTTTTGCACCAGCACCTCTACTTTCCATTCTTTCATTCTGGGCGCATGAAGCTGCCCAGTGGTGACCTTGGGAAGCAGCGCTGGACTTGAATCATAGAGTGGCCCCTTTGTAGTTTGACCTTAGGGGTTTTAAAGCCTCTCAATCTCTGTTTCCTCCTGAGTAAAGAGGAGGCAGCACTTAATGCCTGGGAGACCAGTAAAGGTTCCACCAGAGTGGGAAGCGCTGTCCCGTGCAAGTGTGGTGGGAACTGGCTGGAACCCCAAAGCTGTGGGTCCACGTGGGAGAACTGGGTGCACTTTGGTGCTGTTCACTGTGTGGATATGGAGACCTGGACCATGGCACTCTTGGTCTAAGATGAGCACAGAATATCCAGAGTATGGTGCACTGGGGAGGTGTGCTCCTACCTAAGCCTACAACAAAGTGCAGAAAAAGAACTCAGTTGTCAGTGTGGCTCGGGTCTGCTTAGAGCTGCCGTACACTGGACACTTCTCTGCCTTGGTGTTCAGCCAGGAGAAGGAGACAGTGACGCCTCAGAAGGCTGAGCCATCTTCGTTCCAGACCCAACTGTAACATGTAAAGATGCAGCTGGGGGTGCACGCATGCGCCTCACTTGCTGGGTAGGCTACTCCCCTTTCCCATGAGGCATCCTCAGGCTTTCAAGGAACAGTGGGCTCAGGTAAGGCCTCCAGCTGGCTAGTACTTTCAGAATTATTCTGCAAGAATCAGCCATGCCCTTAACAGGAAAGACAGTAGCAGATCGCCAGGCATATCCCATGTGTTCCTGGGGCCCCAGCACTGTGCTGACTGGGCAGTAAGTTCAGTCAGCTGGTCATGGACTGACCATGGTCAACTTGGACTTGACCTCTGGCCTGACTTCAACCATGTCCCCATCCACGATGTCCTCAGCAACTGCTCTGCGGGATGGTGCCCAGCTCCCCTGGGCTGTTCTCCCTAATGCAAATCGGTGGGAAGTGGACACCTCTAAAAATGACTGTGCATTCTCCTCACCTACAACACACGTGCCTTACTTACATCTTTAAAGTGCAGTGTGTTGTTTAACAAAGGTGCACGCACACTTTACAGACTCAAATGATTTTATAAGGCATAGTGTGAAAGAGAATATTTCCCCAAATCCATCCTCTGATATTCTGCTCCCCAGAAGCAGTCGCTTCAAACTTCCAGATAATTCTATTGGCATTTACATCTATAACTCCAAATATCACAAACATATTCCTACTTTCTAAATGTTTACGTTTGGGGCATTGTCTATTGTTTCCCTTTAAGAAATCTGAGGCTTTAGCTGGATTTTTCTCACCTCGTTTTCCCACCACTATATCTGCCTACATCTGCTGTGTTCATATCTTCCCAATATGCTATTGGCATAATTTTAGTTAGATCACGTGTTGGTGTTTATGTTTCTAGGATAGTAAATCCCACTGAAGCCGGACTAGGTGGCCCCGCTGTGGGTCTTTTATCCCTAATATAGCATAGCTTCTCCCTTTGCCCCCTCCATTCCTACTGCCCCTCCCCTCCCCTTCCTTTTACTCTTCCCCCTCCTGCTCCTTTTCTTCTTCTTTCTTTAGTGTTACACACTAATTCAATCCCCAATTCTCTCCCATTGTGACATGAGGCCGTATGTAACTTTCCTCTTCTTGGAGAAATCGCTCCTGCAGTCTTCTCCGGGTGGCGTCACTGCCCTTCCCTTGCTGATGTGGGTGGTGCGAGGCCACTGAGTGGCCCTCATCCCCGTTCCTGAAAAGACACCTGTAGGCCAGAAGCCAGCTTTGTGCCCAGCACAGCTCATTCCTTCGGTTTTTGTTCTTTGCCGTAAGCCAGCGTGTCTCCCAGCGTCTTCCTGCTGGGGATTTTGAATCTCTTTACTCGCATCTGGTGCTTCGCTGTTGGTGAAATGAATACTGGCCACAAAGTACCTCCTCAGCCTCCAAAGCTGGATTTCGTCACTATTCAGTAATTTTTTAAACAGGGAAGAAGATATTTCTCTTTTTTGAGGGGGCATGTTTGTAATTCATGTGTATGGCAATTTGATATAAATCAGAATGTTTTATTTCCAACAACATCTCACTACTTGAACAACTGAATGTGGGTGGGAAGAGAAGATATTGTACATAAAACTATAGTAACTTAAAAAAATCTTGCTACAGTGCTTTATTCTATGCAGAGCTATGTCACTTCCAATACTGTAGCTGGTCGTCACAAAAGCTCTGTCAGTTAGATAATAAGGGACAGTATTGATCTTCAGACACAGAGATAGTAACTAGTCCAAAGCCAAGTTTGTTCACTGATTAGGAGCATGCCACTTGCACTTAATCCTTGTTTTGGCCTCAAAGATTCCTGTTGTGTGAACACAGGCCCTATGCTCACTACCTTAAAGATAGTAGAGAAACCCACAATGTGGTCAGTCTTAAGAAAGACTGGCTTCTGGACAATATAGGGACGTCTGCCATAGAGGGGTGCAGAGGGTTGACTGTGGGGAGTTCTGTTTCACAGAGTGTTGGCTGAACATCAACTATTTTTTATTGAGGTGAAATTCATGTAACATAAAATTCACCAATTTAAATGCATCATTCACTGGCGTAGTGCATGCACGGTGCTGTGCAATCACAGCCTCTGCCTGGCTCCCAAATGTCTCATCACCCCCTAAAGAACAGCCCGCACCCACCAAGAATCCACATCCTATATTCTTCCATCCAGCTACCCCCTGCAAACACTAATCTGCTTTCTGAGCCTGTGATTTATCTACTTTGGATTTTTTGTATACATGCAGCCATATGATGTATGGGCTTTCACTGTGGTGTGGATCCGAGCTTGGTTCCCTTTTATGGCTGAATGGTATTCCACTGGAAGGAGAGATCATGACTTGTGTATACATTCACGTGTAGATGGATATTTTGGTTGTTCCCACTGTTTGCTATTGTGGATTGTGCTGCTATGGTCTTGCATACAGGGCACATACGTAGGAGTGGAACTTCTGAGTCAAATCGTAATTTTATTTAGCTTTTTGTGGAGCTACCAGACTTTGCCCCATAGCAGCTGCACCATTTAAAACTCCCACCGGCAAGGGTCCCAGTTTCTCCACATCCTCACCTGTACTGTTTTCCAATTTTTTTTATTACTGGAGTGGCATCTCAGTGGGATTTTGATTGCATTTCCCTAATGACCGATGAATTTGAGCATCTTTATATGTGGTCTTGGCTGTTTGTACAACTTTTGAATGTAAGCTTTTAACAAAAGATATTTCATTATCGTCTAACCATTTTGGGAAACATTCTCAGGATCTAAGAAGTTCAAAGAAGCCTTGATAATGTGCTTTCCCCCAAAACCTGTATGTTGCCAGACCACAGAATCTGCCTGCCTGTCACCCAAGCCAGTCAATAGAGCAGCAGATGACAGATCAACAGTTTCACCATTATTTACAGAAAAGCCAACAATTCTGGGGAGCAGCGGGGCTATCTCCCCGAAGAACTGCTCCCCTCTTTCCCTTTGTTACTTTTATTCTCACAAAGTAAACATCAGCAATGTTGACACTCATCATAGTACATGTCCCACTCGTCATAGGTTACAAGGTTACACTGTATATTTCTGTCTTAAAGTGGTTCTGTCTTCAAATCATTTTTATTCTAGACTAAACACTTCACTGGTTGCACACAGAGTGGGCTGGGTCCTTGCCCGGTACCATGGAGTCCAGGCTCCTGTGAACAATCTCCAGATGTCAACACGTGGGCTCTCTGGCCTTGTTAGGGCCTGCCCGGCAGCGCCCTGCAGGAGATGGCCGTTCAGGTTAATGGTGACTGGTGACAAGTAGACGGAGAAAAGGGTGGAAACTGAAAAAGGACGAAGAAAGGGGCTTCAAAGGGGATGTGTGGGGGGAGGGAAGCCGTGCTGGCGCACACGGAGGTCTGGAGGACTCCTGTGCGGGTGGGTAGGAGGCGACTTAGGTGACCACGGACCAACAGAAAGACAGAATAGCGAGGGCCAAAAGGAAGGCCCAGCCGTTTCCCGCGGGAGAGGCCTCACCTCTGCAACCATGATGAGAGGGACCCACTCCCAGTTCTCTTCGGAAGTGCTCTAAACGTTCTCTTTGTTCTTAAATAAGGTTTCTCCTTGTTGCCCTGAAACGTGTGCCGGTCACCGTGCGCTCTACTGGCGCTGCCTGCGCTGCTCCCGTTTGACGTTCTGTCCCGGCTCATTTTTGCTTTGAGTTACCGCTGTGCCTCAGTTGAACTTTCTAGCTCAGCCGAGTCATTGAACCAGGTCAACGAGGTTCAGGGAATCGAGACCCCCTGAGGCCTGGCAGTCTGGTCTGCGTCAGCCCCTCGTCTCCCGCCCTGGGCAGCACTGGGCAGGAAACCAGCTCCTCTGAAGTTCGCGAATTCGTTTCTCTGACTCCTCGGCGGTCTGGTATCCTTCCAAACAGGGCTACGCTCAGGACAGGGCTGGGCACAGCTGTGCAGAGTAATGAAGTCGGGCTCCCTTGAGCCCCCCGCGATATTGCTTCAATAAAGAGAGCTTCCGAATCCAGGCAGAGGCACGGCGCTGCGCCCTGGCTGCGCGCCTCCGGGTAACCTTCAGTGCTGTTGGCTGCTCCCGAGTCCCCAGCTAACAATTTCAGACAAACCATACATTTGCTGTGCGGCAGAAGGGCAGTGTATTCTCAGCCCCCGATAAGTACTAGATATGAAATCACAAGTCAGCTGCTGTCTCTTCAACAGTCACTTGGAGCTTGACAAGCCCCCAACCCAAAAAGCTCCGAGGGCTGCCCGGCTCCCTGAGTGAAACCCACTCAGTGTTCACGCAGGCCCTGCCTGGTGGCCCCGGCCCCCTGGCCCACTTTCTAATTTTTTCCCGCCCCCACTTTCTATTTTGAACCTGCAAGGCCTTCAGCTTCAGCCCTGAACACAACGAAGCTGTGGACACGCCCACGGCCGGCACGGCACCGTGCCCAGTGGGCTAGTTCTTCCCAGGTCTGGCTCCCGTCTAAGCTGCAGCCCACCTCGGAGAGGCCAGGCCTTGTTGGCTGGGGCCAAGTGATGGCCAAGCTCGCAGCAACCTCAGACTCCTGGGCTCAAGCGATCCTCCTGCCTCAGTCTCCCGAGTAGCTGGGACTACAGGTGCCCACCACAACACCGGGCTAGTTTTTCTACTTTTCGCAGAGATGGGGTCTCGCTCTTGCTCAGGCTGGTCTCGAACTCCTAAGCTCAGGCGATCAACCCACTTCAGCCTCCCAGAGTGCTGGGATTACAGGTGTGAGCCACCGCGACCTGGTTCATCCTGGTTTTTACATGGCGTTTGTAACACTCTATAAATGTAATGCTTGTAAAGATGATGCCTTTGTTACTACTGGCTTTGTCCTCCCTGGTAAAGCGAAGCTCCAGAAGGCACAGGTTTTCTTTCTGCTCTTTTCAGCTCTGTCCTCAGTGTCTAGAACAGCTCTGCGCGGAGGAGGCCTCAGTAGTGTGTGCTCTGAGGACGGTCCCCAAGTGACACAACATGGAGCCTGGCCCTGTCACCATATACAGTGTACCTGAAGGGCAGTGACAGCAGGGCGCTGGGGGGATTCTGTAATGAGGACATCTTTTTTTCTCTTTGTTTATTTTAAATTTATTTTTTATTTGTATACATGTGGGGTACGAGTGCAGTCTTGCTGCAGTGTTATACTATGTCATAGTGAAGTCAGGGCCTTCAGTGCATCCGTTACTGGAGCAGTGTGTGTTGACACTGTGCCCTCTGGGCAGCCTCCATCCTCTGCCCCTATCCTGCATCCCCCTCCCCCATCCTCTGCCCCCATCCTCCACCCCATCCTCCATAACCCTCCCCCATCGTCCACCCCATCCTCCACTCCATCCTCCACCCACCTTCCCCATCCTCTACCCCATCCTCCACCCTATATCCTCCACTTCCATCCTTTACTCCATCCTCCACCCCTATCTGCCTCCCCTTCCCCCATTCTCCACCCCCACATCCAACATCCTCCCATTCTTCATGCCCCATCCTCCACCCCCATCCTCACCCCCAAGTCTCCACTCCTCCCATTCTCTACCCTTGCTGCCCAGCCCCTCAGTCTCCACCATCCCTTGTTGCACACTCTCTTCCATGTGTGCATATTACTCAGCTCTCAGTAATAGGTGAGAACATGCAACATTTGTCTTTCAGTGTCTGAGCTGCTTCTACTAACATAATGACCTCCAGTTCCATCCATGTTGCTGCAAAGGACATAATTTCTTTGTTGTGGCTAGATAGTATTCCATTGTGTGGAATACATGTTATATATGTATATAAATGATATATGTAATATATACATATATATTTACATACCACATTTTTTATCTTTCCATAGTCTTCTGTTAGGATTTCATATCTTTGCTATTGTGAATCATGCTGTAATAAACATATGAGTGCAGGTATTTCTTTAATATACGATTTATTTTCTTCTTTTTTGGCTAGATACCCAGTAGTGGGATTGCTGGATCATATAGTAGTTCTTTGAGAAGTCTCCATCCTGTTTTCCACAGGGGGTGATCTAATTTACATTCCCACCAGCAGTGTAAATGTGGTTCCTTGTCCCTGTGTCCTCACCAACATCTGTTATGGTTTGTCTGTTAGGCAGTAGCCATTCTGATGGTGTAAGGTGATATCTCATTGTGGTTTCAAGTACAGTTCTCTGATGATTGGTGATGATGAAATTTTTTTCAAGTGTTTTTTGGCTGTTTCTTTTGAAAAATGTCTGTGTCCTTAACCACTTTTTAGTGGGGTCAATTTTTGTTTGCTGTTGAATTGTTTGAGTTCCTTATAAATTCTGGACATCAGTCCCCATCAGATGTATAGTTACAAATATTTTTCTCCTTTTTTGTAGGTTGTCCATTTATTCTTCTGATTATTTCTTTTGTTGTGTAAAACTTAGCATAATAGTTTAATTAAGTCCCATTCATCTATTTTTGTTTTTTTTTGCCTGTGCTTTTGAGGTCTTAGTCATAAATTCTTTGCCTACACCAGTGCCCAGAAGAGTTTTCTCTATATTTCCTTCTAGTGTTTTTATAATTTCAGGTCTTACATCCAAGTCTAACTTGAGTTGGTTTTTGTATGTGGTGAGAGATAGGGGTCCAGTTTCACTCTTTTGCATATGGCAGTCCAATTTTCCCAGCACTTTTTTTTTGAAAAGGATTTTATTTTTCCCAGTGTATGCTCTTGTTGACTTTGTCAACGATCAGTTCTCTATAAATATGTGGCTTTATTTCTGGATTATCTGTTTTGTCCCATTGATCTACAAGGTCTGATAATTGAGCCTGCAAACTCACCCTAGAAAAAGTGCTACCTACCTCACTGCTGGGTGTCATTAAAGTCACCTTTGAAGTACCCCTCGTTGGGAAGCACTTAGTCCACCCTTCAAAGCAATTTTGGAACTCCTTTCTGAAATGGCCATCAGAGATGTTGCCATATTACCTTTGATATCCTCAATTTTATCAAAATGTATTCATTTCAAGATTTTCTTTATCTTCTGGTAAAGAAAAAAGTCACTGGGGCCACATCAGGTGAGAAGGGAGGGTGTTACCATAGAGTTATTTGTTTGCTGGCTAAAAACTCCCTCACAGACAATGCTTGTGAGCTGGTGCATTGTTGTGTGATGCAAGGGCCACACCTTTCTTATGCCATTATTTTCATTTAAGATCCCCCTATTTCTCTATCAATGTTCACTTGGTCTGCTATGCTTCTCACAGTCAGCCATGCAGATGCATTTTTGAAATGTTTTCATCAGTTATGTTCATTATGGGCTGCCCTGACCTTTCTTCATCAGTGATACTTTCTCTTCCCTCAGAAAATCCATGAGTACACTGCTGTTTTCATCATGGCATAATCCCCATAAGCTTGGACTAACATATCCCTGATTTCACTTTTGCTGTTGCCAAGTTTAACAAGAAACTTACGAATGTTTATTTGTTGCTCAAATTCAAGCTCTGATATACTTGTGATGGCACACAAAAACTTGCAACAACAATAATGAATGCCACTCAGCAAGATACCACCATACATTGACCTGAACACAGTTGTGACACATTGATACACCAAGGTTATGAAACCTTACTGAGTTGTTTGTACAGTGCTGCCAATGTAAGGGCACGGTGGCAAGTTGATGAACTTAATTGTCAGAACTTGTATGTGTCTATTTTTATACCAGTACCAAGTTGTTTTGGTTACTAGAGCCTTGTAGTATGAGAGAGCCTTGTAGTATGAGTTAGGCAGTGTGAAGCCTCCAGCCTTGTTTTTTTTCCTCAAGATTGCTTTGGCTATTCAGGCTCTTTTTCAGTTCCCTGTGAACTTTGGAATTGGTTTTGTGATTCTGTAAAAAATGACTTTAATATTTTAATTGGCATTTCATTGAGCCTATAGATTGCTTTGGGAAGTATGGTCATGTTAATGATAGTAATTCTTTTGATCCACGATTTCGGGATGTTTTTCCATTTATTTGCATTGTCTATAATTTATTTTGTCAATGTTTTGTGGATTTACTTGTAGAGATCTTTCACCTCTGTAATAAGGAGATTTTGACCTACCTGTTAGTCTTGGAATCTTATCTGCCTGATACTTGAAGACTTCCTTTACCACCGTCCATACCTCATCCGTTGTGGCCCGAGGGAGTCTTACGGAGGCAGGACTTCTCTGTGTCTCAGAATCTCTGCAGTGACTTAGCTGGTAGCTTTTCCATTCTAGATTCTGTGCTGAGAATTTCTACCTCCTTGTTCTTTCAGTGGCAGCCTTGGGACTTCACAGCAACTCAAAGACACTCACTAGGAAAACACCGAGGCTCTGCCGTCGCACACAGTGGGCACAGCCAGCAGCACTAAAGTGCGTGTATATGGGCAGCCATGCTTCATCCACACACTGTGTTGTGTTTGTTACATGTTTATAGCTTGATGTTCAGGGCTTTTTATAGGAGATTCTTTTCTTTTTCTTTTTTTGTAGAGACAGAGTCTTACTTTATCACCCTCGGTAGAGTGCCGTGGTATCACACAGCTCACAGCAACCTCTAACTCCTGGGCTTAGGCGATTCTCTTGCCTCAGCCTCCCAAGTAGCTGGGACTGCAGGCATCTGCCACAACGCCTGGCTATTTTTTGTTGTAGTTTGGCTGGGGCTGGGTTCGAACTCACCACCCTCGGCATATGGGGCCGGTGCCCTACCCACTGAGCCACAGGCGCTGCCCAGGAGATTATTTTCTAATCCTGTCAGGCTTGGAACATGCTTTCCACAGTTGATCCTGACATTCAGAACTCTGCAGATTCTTCTGTGAGTGCTGTGTGGACCTGGACTGGCACAGTGTTAGTGGAAGTGCTAAGGTCACGTGTGCTTTATGGAGAACAAGGCTGTGAATCTCAGCAGTGTTTTTAAGATGTTGGTCGCTTGAAGCACATCAAAAAACCCTACAGGAGCCCGTGGGGTTTTCTTTTGATGGTAACATATGGCAGGGACAGATTTTATAGGCTTCAAACAAAATTTTGTTTTGGCACTATAGATGTATATGATGTGTGTCTCTGAGTGTATCAATTGTTCATAAAACTTTTACTTTGGTCTTCATTATGGCAAATACATGTTTCACTGAATATTTATTCTTCAAGGGTTGTGTTGGTGTTGTGGAGAGAACTTGAGTGTGCATGTTCATCTTTATTTTAATAAGGGAGAACAAGACATCATCACTGACTACAGTAACTGTTGAGTCCGTCAAATAAAATGCATGTATTTGTGAGGAAATAAAGGAAGGAAATTTTTTTTTTCAGAGACAGAGTTTCACTTTGTTGCCCTCGGTAGAGTGCTGTGGCATCATAGTTCACAGCAACCTCCAGCTCTTGGGCTTAGGTGATTCTCTTGCCCCAGCTTCCTGAGTGACTGAGATTATAGGTGCCTGCCACAACGCCCGGCTATTTTTCTGTTGCAGTTTGGCCAGGGCCGGGTTTGAACCCACCACCCTCAGTAAATGGGACCAGCGCCCTACTCATGGAACCACAGGTGCCGCCCCAGGAAGGAAATATTTTTAACCTAGCCACTCACAGTGTGAACCCGGGAAAGTTACTCAATTTCATCTCAGTGTTTTATCTGTCCATTGGGTCCCTTTCTGTCTGGTCACCTTGCAAGATTTTTCTCAGGTTTTCTGCTAGAGGGGAGGGGAGGGAGGAGGATGGGTGGAGGGAGGGTAATTGGTGGGACCACACCTACAGTGCATCTTAGAAGGGTACAGGTGAAACTTACTAAATGCAGAATATAAATGTCTGAACACAGTAACTAAGAAAATACCATGAAGGCTATGTTAACCAGTTTGATGAAAATATTTCAAATTGTATATAAAACCAGCACATTGTACCCCATGATTGCATTAATGTACACAGCTATGATTTAATATTAAAAAAAATCCGGAGAGAGTAAGAACCTTGCTTCTCATGACCACGCAGTGGCTTAGTGGCAGAGTAAGCACCCAGCTGAGGTCTGTCCAGGTGTGAACTAGCTCCTGCTCACACCAGCATGTGCCAGTGCCCTACATGTCTTATGCTCAGGGGAAATGTTGTTGGGCTTGGTTTAATGGTCAGAAGAGAAAACCAGGTGACTTGGCTTATCCCCAGACAGCAGGGGATCCTGCTTACTGAGGTTAAGGCTTACTCTCCAGGTGCTCTGGGCAGCACTCTCCCAGGGTAGAAAAGGGCATCGAGAGGGGTGGAGAAGTCCAAGTCCCCTGTGACTGCACAGACCCTGCTTAAAGACCCATGTGTCACTGCACTGGTGACCCTGCTCAGCCACCTGGAACAGCTTGGGACAGGCTCACTCCAAATATAATGTGATAGACTAGTTAAACAATAATAGGTGGTCCCAGAAGGTGCTGAGCCATAACCTAAGCACAGCTGCCAGCTTGATAGATCAAGCTTCTCACGGGCTGAGAAGCTGATTCTATGATCTCCTTGTTCGTTCAGTTGGAGTGATGAAATCCACATCCTTCCTTTCCTGGGGAGAATTCCACGTGGGAGGAGGACTCCTTTGCTATTTCAGTGATGGCGAGGCTCATGATCTCAGCACAAACGCCTGGATCCCAGGACTGTTGCCTTGCAGGTGCTTGTGTATTAGTATTATCTCTGTAACCTTTCTATAGACTCTTTGAAGACAGGAATAATGGCTGCCAGGAGGGATAAAGGGGATAACACAGGATGGAACATTTGCTGATTGAAAGAAACACAAGGCTGTCAAGAGAGGACATAATCATTCAAAGAAGAAAGTGGGAAAATAGAAGATGCTTAGGACCCTGTGGAGTCCACACCAGTCTTTAAAAGCAGCAACACTTCACATTCCTACAGGCTCAATTTCCTCTTGGTGTTTTAAAGCAAGAAAACATTAAAATGCGACATATGACTGCTTCAAAGAGCTACTAAAAAAAAAGTCATAGTAGAAAAGATCCTACTTTTTCCCTCACTATCTATGTCCATGTGATATGAAAATGCTTCTCCATGGTAGTTAGTAGCACTGTGTTGTATACATGGAATTTGCTACAGGTCAAACTTAAATCTTACACATGCAAAAATGGTCACCATACAAAGAGATGGATATGTTAATTAGCTTGAATATAATAATCAGTTTACTATGTTTATGTATATCAAAACATCACGCTATATACCTTGAACATATAGAATTTCATCAATTTTTTTTAAAAACTTAGAAAAACTTAGCACAGGTATGCTTGTAAATAATTTAATCAGGCCCTTCTTGACTGTTATTCAGACTCTTTTTTTTTGGTATTCAGATTATTTCTAAAAAGTCATTTTATCAAAAAGGCACTTGCACGTGAACGTTTACTGCAGCATCACTCACAATAGCAGAGATGTGGAATCAGCCCAAGTGCCCATCAATTCAGGAGTGGATGAATAAAATGTATTTGATACATGCAATACCACCCAACCATTAGAAAAACTAATTAAAGCCTTTGCAACAACCTCGATGGAACTGAAGATCATTTTCCTAAGTGATTTATTGCAGGAATGGAAAAAACAAATAAAGAAAAAAAGGAATGGAAAAACAAACTGCACATCTACTTACTATTAAATTGACACTGAGTGATCCGCATTTAGACGCACAGGTGGAAGTAAAACCCAGTGGAAAGCACACCAGTGGGAGGGGGGTAGGAGGAGGTGGTGAAACCATACCAAACAGTTACAGTGTGCCCCAAATGAGTGGCAGGCACACTTAAAGTGCAAGAAAGGTAAAATTCTACTTGCAAATAATATGCAAGAATATTTGAAAAAATTAAAAAACAAGAAATAAGAGAATTCAGTAAAGAAGCCAGATATAAAATTAACAATACAAAGTAGCTCTTATATAGACAAACAATAACCAGTTGCAAAATAAAATGGAGAAAGACACCATTTACAATAGGAATTAAAAATAAAAATGCCTGGGAATAAGCTTTCTTAAAATTTTCAGAATATTAAGAGGATACAAATGTTTTGGTTCGAAGGACTGCTTTTGCGCTCCTTGTGTCAAAGTACTTGGCTGAAGTGAGATAGTGTGGCTATGAGGCTACGATGGTGTTTCTCAGTGGGATGCATTTATTTTGTTTTATTAGATCATAACTGTGTACATTCTTGCATTTATGGGGTACAATGTGCTGATTTTAGGTACAAGTTGGAATGTTTACATCAAATGGTTAACATATTCACATCACTTATTTGTTGTGTTTAGGCATTTATTAATATATAAATGGGGTGCATTTTGGGTAGGACAGTTCTCATTGGGTTGGTCTAGTCCTGTATGTTTGGCATCTCGGACTCTTTAATTAACACGAAGTCTTCCCCACACATTTGTGTCACAATAGAACTCTATCATTTTGCAGATGTCCCTGGGAGGCTGGTATTATCCTCTACCAACTCCCTATGTCAACCACTAGAAAATACTCATGGGTGTTGGGAAATGTGCGTGTGCGTGCGTATGTGTGTGTGTGTGTATGTGTGTGTGTGTATACTTATATACTAAGCCCAGGAGTTGGAGGTTGCTGTGAGCTATGTGATGCCATGGCACTCTGTCGAGGGCCATAAAGTGAGAATCTATCTCTACAAAAAAAAGAAAAAAGAAAAAAAATGTATAATATATTTATTTATTTCAATAAAAAAATATATAATATATTTATTTATTATTTTATTTTTATTTTTTCTTCCAGGGTCAGAGCATGGCAGTTTTTTGAAGTATGGCTCCCTCCTCTATGCACCCTTTTAATTTTGCAGTTTTTCCTGGGGCACTGGGTTTGCGTTAGGGTTGTACGTGTTCTGGCAACGCATTCACTCTGTCTCATCATTCAGAGTTAGAAATTATTGAATCCCAGACTTGAAATCTTGAGATACCTACCCTTTCATTATTCATTGGTGATATATGACCTCCCCTCCTGCCCTCCCCAAAGTCTGTGCCTCATACTCGCTTTTAATTGCAATAGTCCTGAAAGATTCAGAAATCCCTGAGGGTATAGAAATTTTTCATTTGAGATGGTGACTCAAGGTCAACTCAAGACCTTTTGTCATATGAGTGCTTTGAAAATAATGAATTCTTGAATCTTTTCTTTTTTAAAAATTTTTATTAAAACCAACCACTGAAACAGCTTTAATGTCTCCAAACTTTGCCCTTCTGTCAGTAAGGTTGTAGCAACTCAATAATGCTGAACATCTCTGTGATTTGTTTGGGGGAGGCTTGTGAAGAACTCTGTGTGTTTACACCTTCGCGTCCTTCACTCACCTGGTAACTGGTCACTCCCACCCATTGTGGACAGAACTAGTTTGAGATGAAGTAACTTACGGAAAGTCACACATTTATGTTAGTGCCAGGGTTAGACACCAATGCCCTAGCTCTGGCAGCCAGGCAACTCTTGCAGAATGAGAGAATTCTCTTCTTTTTTGCTGCCTATAGAATAGCCACCCTTCACTGGGCCCCCTGAGCAGCACACCAGGAATATTACATAACTGACCCCTTTGAAAAATACACACTTGCTGTTCTAGATAATTGTGTGCCCTAAAAGCCATACTCTAAACTAACATCTTACAATGCTAGCACGTAAGTGGTGTGCGAGAAAGACCCCGGTTTCAGATCCTCCGGAGCCTGTGTTGATGCTGTTTTTCTTGCCTTTTGCTTCATTCTTCTTATTCAAAACATTTGCTGCCGGATGCAGTGGCTCACACCTGTAATCCTAGCACTTTGAAAGGCCAAAGTGGGTGGATTGCTTGAGCTCAGGAGTTCGAGACCAGGGTGAGCAAGAGACCTCATCGCTACTAAAAATGGAAAAACCAACTAGGCATTGTGGGGGCCACCCATGGTCCCAGCTTCTTGAGAGGCTGAGGCAAGAGGATTGCTTGAGCCCAAAAGTTTGAAGTTGTTGTGAACTATGATGCCATGGCACTCTAGCCAGGGTGACAGTGAGACTCTGTGTCAAAAACAATTTTTTTTTGCTGCTCACTTTCAAGGTCTGACTTAATATTCTACCCTCCCATTTGCCCTATCTGATTATGACACCATCTAATGTGCTGAGCTCTTTTCCTGAGTGTGTTTACTACACTTACGTCTTTGTAATCCACTTGAGCCCTTAAAACAGCCTGTCACCCACGATGGCACCTCTCTAACCAGCTGGAGAGCAGAAGGGCTCCCTGCTCCTAGTAGACCTTAGCACAGGAGACAGAGAATGAATATACCTTTGTGGGCTGTGTAAAATTCCGGAAAGCATTTTACCTTTCTGTGTGAAAATTCAAATTTGCTTACTTTATTTTCTAGACCAATTCCCCAGCAGGTACCTAGGCAGGAGATTGCCTTGTTGAGCATCCTGCGGATGGCGCCAGGTAGCAGCTGAGAGATGCTGCCTGCAGGTCTGCAGAGAAGCGAATCTGACTGTGCTGCCCCAGATGTGTCTGCCTGCTCCCTTTTTATCTATGGTCTTCATTTTAATTTGTTTTTAATTGCCTATATAACACACCTAGCAATTAAGGTGAAATGGCTCTTTGACAAATGAGAGAGCTTTTAAATTAGTGCTAATTGCTTTTGTTAATTAAAAGTCATGCTTTATATTGTGTTATTGGTATTCTCTTATATAAAACTGGGTTGATGACCTCCAATCAATCCTGCTATGAAGACGTTCCTTTGTAATCATCGGGACTTCAGGGCATGCTGTGAAAGGATGCCCAGGACTTCAGGATAAGTTGGGAGGGGAGGGGGCTCTGGCTGAGTCCACCCCCACTCGTGTGGAAGTTCACTAAGGGCCTTCGCAGAGGGGACGGTGTGGGTTGCTCCATGGGTCAGGAAAGAGGCGACATATTTGAAGCTGGACAGTTTGAGGGTGGATTTAACAAAGGGACTATTTCTAAAGCTCTGAGCCCAGAAAGGGGACCTATAATGGCAAGAGGTATCACTACCCTTAGGTCAGAGGGGGAGGGGAGGAGAGGATCACCAGAGGCTGCAACCTGGAACAACAGTCTCATTTAAAGCCAGGCTTGGTGGATATTGCCTTTAATCCTAGCACTCTGGGAGGCTGAGAGAGAAGGACCGCTTGGGCTTGGGAGTTCGAGAATAGCCTGAGCAAGAATAAGACCCTGTCTCTACTAAAATTAGAAAAAATTAGCCAGACATGTGGCACATGCCTGTAGTCCCAGCTGTTTGGGAGGCTGAAGCAGGAGGATCTCTTGAATCTAGAAGTGTGAGGTTGCTGTGAGCTGGGTTGAGGTCATAGCACTCTAGCCTGGGAAACAGAGTGAGATCCTGTCTCAAGACAAACAAAAATAAAAAACAAAAATCTCTAACAGTCTCATTTAGAGAAAGCTGCTTTTAGGAACTCGGTGGTCACTGAGTGAAGGATATATTCAAATTGCAGCAACCCTGCACAGAAGGAGCCAGGGGACAGATAGCTTCATTCACCTGCCTCTCTGGGCTCTTGTAGGGAACCCCACTGGCTGAACCCAATTGGGGTGGGGGGAGCCCATTCATGAAATTCATGTATGGACAGAGCATGGGGAGAGATTTGGACAGCCATCTGGACAGCCAAGGGGG
Source organism: Arctocebus calabarensis (assembly GCA_963573935.1). Lineage (NCBI taxonomy): Eukaryota > Metazoa > Chordata > Mammalia > Primates > Lorisidae > Arctocebus > Arctocebus calabarensis. Next base: position 1,177 of record CAUYON010066954.1, on the reverse strand, counting down.
ATATATCTCCGCAGCTCCTACGTTCATATTCAAAAAATCTCCTAGCACTCAGGGAGGCTGAGGCTGGTGGATTGCCTGAGCTCACAGGTTCAGACCACCCTGAGCAAGAGTGAGATTCTGTCTCTAAAAATAGCTGAGCATTGTGGCAGCCACCTGTAGTCCCAGCTACTTATGAGGCAGGGCAAGAGAATTGCTTGAGCCCAAGAGTTGAGGTTGTTGTGAGCTGTGAGACCATGGCACTATACTGAGGTGACAAAGTGAGACTGTCTCAAAAAAAAAAAATGATTGTTGATCATCTGGGTATGTACCTAGTAGAGGAATTGCAGGATCAAACAGTAGGTCTACTTTTAGTCACTTGAGTATTCTACAAACTTCTTTCCAAAAGGCTGTATTAGCTTGCATTCCCACCAGCAGGGTAGAAGTGTTCCCTTCTCTCCACATCCACGCCAGCATCTGTAGTTTTGGGAATTTGTGATGTGGGCTAATCTTACTTGAGTTCTCCAGACTTCTCAAAAAACTGATTAAAGTATGTGGACTGGATAGCTGAAGGTCTCCCTTTTGGGAAGGACTGGGGGAGTCACTCCTGGGTACTTGGGCTATAGTGTTGCAGGATCCTTTCCCCTGGAGACCCAGCCTCCTACTTAGTGGGTTAGTGGATGGGTTTCAGATCTGAGAAGTGGCTCAGAGGGGAAACCTGGCCAGGAATCATGCTGCTCTCAGCCTCCTCATCAACTACACCGTCTTTTGGTTCTGGAACTTGAAGAATGCTGTTATTAGGGTATGTGCATTTCTGCCAGGGGTGCTCTGTTCTGTGGACTATCCCCTGCTTTCTCGGCTGGGCCCTTTGCTGCCACCTGGCCTTGCTGTTCATTAGGATGACTGGCCCACTGTGGGACTTAGCACTGCTTGTCTCTGCTGCTAGCAGGGGCCCTAACAGGTGCCTGGGTATAGATGGGCACCTGTGACCTCAGTCCTGGCCATAGAGGACAGCCATGGCCCAGTTCCTCAGCAATGCAGCTGCCCTCAAGCCAGGTCATTTTTTTTTTTTTTTGAGACAGAGCCTCAAGCTGTCACCCTGGATACAGTGCTGTGGCATCACAGCTCACAGCAACCTCCAATTCCTGGGCTCAAGCGAGTCTCCTGCCTCCGCCTCCCAAGTAGCTGGGACTACAGGCAC
>CAUYON010066953.1:0-58267 GCA_963573935.1 Arctocebus calabarensis | reverse complement strand
GGCGCCCGCCACAACGCCCGGCCATTTTTTGGTTGCAGCCGTCATTGTTGTTTGGCGGGCCCGGGGGCTGGATTCGAACCCGCCAGCTCAGGTGTACGTGGCTGGCGCCTTAGCTCGTTGAGCCACAGGCGCCGAGCCTGGGGTATTTTGTTTTATCTTTCTCTCTCTCATGATTTTTATCATCAGCTTGAGTTCAGGAGAGATGCCAGAAGTGACACCAGCCCCTGGATACACACCGATGCCTGGTGTTCCCATGACCTCGTAACAGTAATAACTCACAATCAGAGATTGCTCACTGAGCCAGGCTAGATGGAAGAGTCCTTACATGCTTTCTTTTAATCCTTGCGATAACCTGCAAACACATGTACTATTACCCCCACCCCATGAGGAAATGCAAGGCTTAAAGGCCAGGTACCTGTCTCAGGGTCACATAGCTAGTGAGTGGCAGAGAGCCAGGCTTGGATCCAGGTCGCCTGTACCCCTACCCATGGTGCTGTGCCTTCCACACGAGGAGCATGCAGGGATGCTTCCCCTCCAGAGTTGCACCAGAGCCACCACCACACATGCACCACAAGTATCAGCTGTGGACTGAGATGAACCCTAAAAAGTGCATGGCTTCCTAGGACCATAGAGCCACCACAAGAATAGAGCTGGAGGGAGGTGTGAAGGGACTCCAGGACACTGCCCTCTCCCGTTGCGGGTGAGTACAATGACACTGAGCCCCACAATTCAGCTTATGAGACACCTAAGACACTAGGGAATAGCACTTCCCCCGTGGGTTCCACTTGAGGACCTGCTGTCCATGCAGACCAGGTGAGAGAGTTTGCATGGAATCTGCTCAAGTCCCAGTTCAGACCCTGGATATGACCTCAGGGCAGCCTCCAAGACTGTGTGGCCACAGGTCACCCCACCTCCTCTCTCTCCACCATCCTCACATTTGAGTTTCTTGGCAGCCTCTTCTCTCCCCAGATTGAGAGCTAACAAGAGGGTCTTCTTTCCTAACCTTCAATATTTCCATGGCTACTCTACTGATACTCAAGTTCAGGTTCCATCCTCAAGGGCTGAGCTGCCAGCCCTGTAAGTCCTGGGCCAGAAACCCAGGTTGGTCAGAAAACTTCCATCTGACCTCCTCCATCACCCCAGTGACAGCTATTAATGCTCCCAATGGCACCCCTGGCTTCCCCCTCGTGGGGCTCATCAAGGTTGTAAATTACACAATGATTCCTCTCCTGTCATCCCAACCTGTAAGCTCCATGAAGTTCTCTGTTTTATTCATAAAAACACCCCTGACTCTGAGCACTGGGCCTGCCCAGCACAGAGGAGTAAGCAAGGGAGTGGATGGATAGATGGAGAGTAAGAAAATAATGAAAAATTTTCTAGGATGCAGATGGCCAGAATGGCAGGGGTCTCTAAAGATGAGAATGTCTCCTTGTGCAGAACAGTGAGGCAAAGAGGGGCCAGGGTCAGTGCTGTCCTTCTTCCCTACCTTCTCGTCCCACCTTTGATCCTCCAGGCCACTATCCTGGAGGCCTTCTGCTAAAATTGCCCCCAGGAGGCTATTGCTGCCCCTTGGGTTCATATCAGCCTCAAGGTGACTGAAGTTAAATTCTCCTTTTTCTGGTCATTGAGATTCTGCTCCTTCTTCCCTTGGCCACTGCTCCTCGGACACAGTGTGGAGTTTCCCAGTGACTGCAGGGGACAGGTGTACGAGCAGGCTGGAGACCACTTTTACTCACTTCCCAGAAGAAGCTGGATCAGGTCCACGTTTCTTGTTTAATCCTGTCCTTCCCAGGAAGGGAGAAAGAAGTAGGCAGGGAGTGGTCTTTCCTGGAGGCACTGGTTCCTCGCTGCTGTGCCACACTAATAGATAGCGGGTCATGAAGGGACCTTTGTCAAATCCTGTGTGCAGAGCCTGGAACAGTGCTGGAACAAAGGAGCCTAGAGCATGCGGTGATGCCTTCCCATGACCACAGTGGCAACCAGGACTGTGAGAACACACATGCTGACATAAAAATAGAAGTTTCTTCTTCCTGCCAATTTTCTAACAGGGCACTCACCAACAGCCAGGCCATTGGTGGTATTTCACCGAGTCCTCACCATGGTCCCATTGTGCAGACAAGGAAAGTGAGGCCTGGAGAAACTAAGCCCCTGCAGAACTGGGGTTCAAATTCAGGTGTGGGCCACACTTCCATTTGGCTTATTCCCGGGAAATTTGGAATCTTGGAAGTTGGAGCTCTAGATGTCATCAGGCCAACCTCTGACCTCGGCAGAAATTCCCTCCTGGATTTCCCAAGACCTAGTGAGACTAGGAGTCCTGTTTTTAGCCCCACCCAGCCCAGGACGCCCTAATTATTGACTGCTCCTCTGTAACCACCTTTGAATCCAACTTCCTTGCCACTTCTTTCTTCCGCATTAGGCACAGCCCACTAGGGCAGGACTCTAAGCCCTGGGTGACTGTGGGGGATACGGCCTTGACAGAGGGCTCCCAGCCCTCTATCTGCCGTGCCTGTCCAACAGGGCCTGTACCCTCACTCTGGGCTCCCACTCAACCCCCCCTAGGCTTGCCACCTCTCCCTGATCACCTGGTGAGGACTCAGAGGGCAGTGACTTTTCCTTGTATTTCCCACTAACAATCCCTCCCTTTTATTTATTTATTTATTTATTTTGCGGTGGTTTTGGGCCAGGGCTGGGTTTGAACCCGCCACCTCCAGCATATGGGGCCGGAGTCCTACTCCTTTAGGCACCTCCCATAATCCCTCTCTTTAAAAAATCTTTCAAGCTAGCCTAGAAGAAACAGGCTAGCTATTTGGGCAGGGGTGGGAGGCGGGGGACGGGGTAGGGGGATGCAATACTTGCCACAGCAGACAGCTCTTCCTCCCCCCACCTGCTCAGGTTAACTCCATCAGATGAACCCCAAAGGAGCAGGGGTGGATCAGATGCCCAGGACAGGGAGCAGTGGGATGGCCCCAGGACCCCAGCACTATACCAATACTACCTGTGTGTGTTATTGCTCTCCTATTTCCCCCAAAAAAAGTGAGAGAGGGGAAGGAGCTCACTGGCTGCACCTTGGCCTTACTAGTTTTGCAAAGCCAAGAAGGAGGACCAGCAGGGCACTGGAAGCCCAGACCACCAGCCTGCCCTCCTGAGGCCCCACCCAGCCTGTCTTGCTGGTAGCCAGCCATTTTCTAGTCCAGGAACCATCCAGTCCCGTCCTGGGACCCCAGGACTAGGGTCGGAAGGGGCTGGGGGGAGCAGCTGGAGCCCCATGCCCTCACCACCTGACAGGTGGGACTGGGGCAGCTTGGCCCTGCACTTTAGGGGTTTCTCATAGACAGGGACCACCGGTTGGACTTCAAAGAGCAGGTGCATTCTTGCAGGTACCTGGTAAATTGCTATCGCCGCCTTTGAAACACACTGTGTGGTGGGCTGGGGCCACATGTCTATCCTCCCACCGCCACCCAGCTGCCCAGGCCCAAATCCACCTGATTCTTTCCCGCCTCTCCTGCCCGCTGTCCCCTGGAGGGTGGCCTTGGTTTCATCCCTCAGAGTTCTGTGACCCGACGCAGCGCCCCAGCAAGCCTTGCCGCCTCCTAATGTTGGCCGCTACCGTTCAACTCTGGGCTCGACTCCATGTTCCACCCGGCCCATAAGCGCCCCGAGGGCAGCCAGAGTCCTTGTCTCCGGGCACGGTAAGATGGGGAGGAGGCGGCTCCGCACACGGTCGCGGGGTGAGAGGCGATGCCGCCCGAGTGGAACTTCCACTCGTTGGCTCTCGGGATGGGGGAGCCCTAGCGGGGAGCGGCCCAGAGGCTCCCAGCGCGGGGTCGGGGGTGGGGGGTGGGAACTGTCAATTTGACGCCGGCCTTCTGGGCGAATCCATTCATCGCAGGGCAGCTGAGCCTGGCTCACCCCACCCTGGAAGCCGGCCGCCCGCCGCCAGGGGAGGCTTGGGAAATGGGCGAAGTGGTCAGACTGGTTTCCGGAGCCGGGCTCGGAATCCACGCGGGCTGGCAAGGCTTGGTGGAGGAGGACCGAACCCCGAGGGCGGCAGTGAGGGAGAGGCCACCCCTGGACGCTTTGTTTTCCCTCCCCAGGAGGCGACCGACCGGGCAGGAGATAGTGGGGTGGGTGGGCGGGTGGGCGTCCGCAGGCATTGGTTGGGGGAAACCCGGTTTTCAGGTGTGGACAAGCAGAATGGCCGCTCCTCACTCCCATCCCCTGGTGCCCAGCCCCCACTCCACCGCTCCCGACTTGGCCCAGAGTACTAAGAGTACTACTTGGAGCGGTGAGCCCCGGATCCACCAGTGAGCCCAGGCTTTGATCTTGGTATTTGAAAGAAATGGGGGTGGGGTATAGAAGAGCGGGCTCTCTGCCACTAACCTGCTGAATGACCTTGCGCCAGCCGCGCCCCCTGCCCAGCCTGTTTCCTCATCGACCACAGTCCCTTCCAGTTAGACCCTCCCTGGAGTCCCCGTGGGCACAGATGGGACTCCTGGTATTCGTGGAGGAGGGCGCCAAAGCAGGTGGCCATACGCTCCCCTCAGGACTGAGCAGTCTCGAGAGAATCCAAAGGGTTGCTGGGGACGGTGGGCACTCCCACCCCACTGCCAGGCCTGGGAACTTGGGGACAGGAAAATGGAAACTTGGGTAACAAACTCCCTACCGAGTCGTGGCAAGACACTAACAGCAGAAGCTGCCAGCACCAGGTTCTCAGGCCGTCTGGGGCTAAGGAAGGGGAGCCTCACACTCTCCTACAACCGCACGGAGCCTAGGTGTGAGTCCAGTGCGGGTCGTCTGGGGCGGAGCAGGCTGGGGCGTGGAGGCCATAGCACTACCATCCCCGAGAATGGAGCTGCGAATTTCCTCGGGTTGCAGCAGCTGCTGGGCAGGGCCGGGGTCTCGAGACCCGCCCACAACGCGGTCTTCTTTGCAGTTCCTCGATGGGAAAACGGGGGGTGGGGAGGGCGTGGGGGCCCCAGGGTCAGTGACCCTCCAACGCTATCAGAAAAAGGAACCCAGAGCTTGAAGAATGCCCACCCTCTCTCCACCGCGCCTGTGGGGACCCCCCCCCCCGTTGCACAACCAGGGTGGGCTGAACCTGGGGCGCCGAGGTGGAAGGGGAGTCCCTGCTGGCCTTTAGGGTTGGACCAGTGGTAGTAGCTCGCGGAGCCCCCTTGGGGTGGAGGGGCGGGACGAGGGTGCGGGCCCCAGGAACCCCAGGCCGTCCGGCCCGGGTGGGCTGCAGGGGCCCCTGCCGGGCCGGGGCGGGCTTTGTCTGAGGCAGCTCCGCTTTGGGAAGGCGCCAGCCGGGGTACAAGATGGCGGGGAAAGGGTGGGATCGCAGGCGCTCGCCACGCGGAGCGGCCCGGCGCTGCCTGCTCTGCAGCAGGGGGAGGGGCGGGGGCCGGCGACACCGCCCCCCGAGTCCCCGCCGGCCCCCGATCGCCCCCGCGCCGGTGACCCCGCGCCCATTGCCCCCGTCGCCTCTGTCTGGCGACTGCAGCCTCCGCCTCGCTCCGCGGAGCCCGGGCCGCGGCAGCTGCAGAAAATGGCTGCCAAAGCGGCGCCAGCGCCTTGCTGCCATGGCGGGGGCCGGGCGCCGCACCCCCGCGGCCCCGCTCCCTTTCCCCGCCCCGACTCTCAGTCCGCGCGCCGGGACCCTCCGGGGCACCGGGGCAGCGGGAGCGATAGCTTGGCGAGCGGGAGAAGGGCGGTTACCTGCCACGGAGGGGGCACAGGGTGGGGACGGACGAGGACAGTGCAAAAAGGGCGCTCTCAGTCTGTCGCCCCCATTCCACAGCCGGGAGCCCACGCCGGGTCGCGGTGCCGGGTGGGGAAACGTTAATGGGGTGTTGGCCTCGGCGACCGCTTGCCGCCCCCACCCATCTAGGTATCAGTCCCCCTCCTTCAGCGTTGAAGCTGGGCTGGCCAGCCCTGAAACTCCCCGCAGAAAAATAAAAAATAACAAATAAACGAGCTGTGCGCGTGCCGACTACAGAACGGCACAAGCCCGGAACTCTGCCGCCAAGATCCGGGTGGATCCTCGGGCGCCATGAACCGCAGCCTCCCTGGCAGCTCAGCAGGTGCGGAGCGCCCACCTCCTCTCGGCCGGAACCGCTCCACGACCCCCGCCTTGGCCCAAGCGAGAGCCGTCCGCGTCGCGGAGGCGCCAGTGGCCGCCAGCCGCCCGCCAGCGCCCGGCCCAAGCAACATTTTCGGGCGCCAGAGAGCCCAGAGCTCGGGAGAGGGGCGCACTGCACAAGCTGGACACTCAGCTCTGGGCTCAGGTTCAGGGCAGGGCCCAGGGTCGCACCAATGGTGGGGGCTAATTAAACTGCCCCAGGGAGCTCCCGGGCTGAGGGTGCTGTGAATAAACGAAAAGTGCAGTGAGAACGGAGGACCCGTGGGTGGAGTTCAGCTCCGGAGTGGAACCACTTGGCATGGCTGCACGGTTCTGTAGCCCCGTCTTTCCCCAGCCCTAAGGAACCCTGGCTCTGAGCTGGCCAGGTCGGGTAGGGAGAGGTGTGTCAGTAGGTTCAGTGCGCGATTTTTCCCCAACTGCAAATTTCTCACCCTTCCCGCCCACCGCATTTTCGACTCTCCTGGTGATTTCACCACCACTGGCTGGAAGATTCAAATTCAATGAATAAGAGTGCAGGGACCAGGGGCCAACAGGTCAGGAAAAGGGGATCCAGATTCTGGAGTGGCTTCGGCTCTTGAGGGTGTAAGGGTAGAAAAAAAAGAGGCACACTTAAGGGAATACATCCTTGTTTGGGGAGAAGTTAGAGGACATCTGGGGGTCCACTTCCCCCTTTCGCCACCTGGGTGAAGGAATCTGTGTACCCAAGTACACAGAAACTTGAGGGTGCGGATTCATTATCAACGACCTCGCTAAATGGCTGGGCAGAGATGGGAGCATAAGAGACAGCACCAGGGCATCAATGGGTTTCCCAGGATCCGGAGAGGTCTCCATAGCAGAGGTCTGGCGCTGGGCGCAGACCTAGGCTTACCATTTGCCCGTAGAGCACCCCCAGTCCCTGCTTTGGAAGGAAACCCTTCTGCTAAGGAAAACACCGAAGCAGCAAATATCAGCCAAGGTCAGGGAGGGATTCGTGCTGGCACCAAAGGCTGCTGCGGCCACAGCGTTTCCTTCCGCAGAAACATCGAGGAGGCGGAGGCGGCCGAAGTTAACTCGATCCAGCAGGCAGCGCCCTCCCCAATCTTGCACCAGGTTTTCTGGCAGTGCCCGCTTCCGTCACCTTCCCTCGAGGGGCCAGGTTGGGGAATTTGAGAGTTTGAAGGGAAGGAGGGCGATAGCAGGGAAAGATGCCCGAGACAGAGAGGAGGTCACTCGGGTCATCGTGCCCTGTCCCCATCCCCCATACTAGCCGGCGCTCCCACGCGACCCCCACCTGCGCCGAGCTTCAGACGCAGGCTGCCCAGTAGGGGGCATCGCAGGGCGCCTCTGGGAGGCGGCAGCCTTAGAGGCGAGCTCGGTCACAGGCAAAGTCCCCAGGGCGTTAGGGTGCCCATTGTCTTTGGGTGCCCTTGGAACAGGATAGGGTCCCTGAGGGAGTGGCTCTGGCCGCCACGGCATCACTAGGTGAACACGCGCGTCGGAACTGAGCCCTGGGAGGGGTCAGCTGGACACCTGTGCCCGCGTGCGCCTGCGCGCGCCTCTGCGCGTTGGGGAGAACGCGAGGGGCGCCCCGGGATCCGCAATGTCTTTGCTGCCCGAATGTGAGACGATCGGGAGGCTTATTCCCCCAGAGGAATAGTCACGCTTTCCCCCTCTGACCGCTCCCATTTCTCAAGTCAGCCCAGCGCTGGGCACCTGACCTGCAACTTGCAACCCGCAATTATCACCCCACTGTATTCTGCCGAGAAACCGAGAGTGGCTCTTCTTGTGCATTTTTTTTTTGCAGCACGCAGGGGTTTTTTTGCCCTCAACAATTGGCAGGTTTTTTAACCTTTAAAGGAGGCATTGATTTACCATTATTATGGTTGTATTCAGAAATCCAGCCCTAAAGGACACCCTGGGAGATGCTAATTTGGTGGTACCTAGGGCTGTTTGCGGTTCAGTACATCCCTAGCCCCCCCGAAAGCACAATTCTTCCGCAGCTAATTGCTCTGATTATCTGGGGGGGGGGGTGTAGGTGAATGCGGGAGGCGGGGAGAGAGACCCGGACTGTTCCCAGAGCCCTGTGCGTGCATGCAGTGAACCTGATGCTGCAGCGGCTACTGCGGCAGCGACACACACACACACAAGCACACACCCGCGCGCGCGCGCGCGCGCGTACACACACACCAGCGCCTCTCCCGCATCCGGGCCTTCCCGCTCTACCATTGCTGGCTGAACTTGGGGAGGGGATGCATGGGGGGGGCGAGCGCGGAGAGGGCTAAGGACTGGCTGAGCGGCCCTAGGAGAAGAATGACAACCAGGCAGAGCGGGAGGAGGACGACCGCGGGAATAAAAATTGGGAAGAGGGTGCAGGCAAAAAGGCGGGGGCTAAGCAAGGAGGGGGTACCGAGGCGAGAGGCGGAGACACCCGGGGAGAAAGAAAGAGAGCGGGCGGGGGCGGCTGGCTCGTTTCCACTCGTGAGAGCCGGTTGCCGAGAGACGCGCGGGCCAATGAGCGTGCACCAGCTCAGCCCGGCGCCCGCCGCGTGCCCTTATATGGTGCGGCCGCTCAGCGGGCGCTCGCGCACATCGCCATATAAGGACAGGAACCTAAATACAGGCTATACCTTGTTCTCCGCTCCCCGGCCGCGGCCCCGGCGATCGATGAGCGCGCCGCCGAGCGGGCTGCAGCGCGCGGGCCCCGGGAGCCGGCGGGGAGGAGACCGAGGCGGTCGCGCGGCTCTGGCAGATGTGGTCGGCGTAATGGCAGCCTGGCCAGCTGTGGCGCGTGAGATGCCACCCGCCGCCGTCAAGCTCTCCTCTTCCCTCCAGCTTTTCCTCTCCCCTCCCCCGTTTCCGAGGTGCAAATGCAAATGAACTGGGATAGAAATCTAATTGCTTTTGTTTAAAAAAAAATAATAATGTGAGCGAATCTGTGTGGTTTGAGCAAAGGCCCAGGATACCAGAAAACCCAGACGAACCAGAGGCAGAGAAGGGGAAGAGAAGAGTCCTAAAATCCGATTTGGGGGTTGGGGTCCCCCTAACGGTCTCCTAAGGCCTGGCTAGTCAGGCCATGTCTGAGACCGTGTACCCCATTTCGCCAACCGGTAGCGTCAGGCCTGGCGGCGGAGGTCCCAAGGCGGGGCACCGGGAGCATGGGGCAGCGGCTGGGCTGCGTGTAGCCAAATCGTGAGGAGAACAGGAGAGTAGCCCTGGGGACCTGCAGGGAAGGTGCCTGCGAAGCCCAGAGCTAGGCAGGCGGCAGCAGGGAGAGGGGAGAGTCCTCACACCTCTCTTCCCCATGGCTCCGCAGACTTGCCTCCTGATGTTAGGCTGCATGCTGTCCGTGGTGACAGGCCCCTCCAGGCCGGTGCCCAACTCAGAAATTGGACTCTTCTGGGTGCGATTGGCACCTGTGGTCCGACAGATAAGAAGGGTTGCAGGAGGTCTCTGGCAGAGGGGCAGTTAGGCTAGAGTGAGCCTGGTGAGAACATACTCAGCCTTGGGCATAGCGGTGCCTGTCGGTACAGGTGGTTTCAATGCCTGGGTCTCCAATGGGGTGCTCCCCTTGCTTTCTTCTTCCCCACTCCTGGCTGGTCCCTTTACCCAGTGGACAAAGAGTGTGGCCCCCCCCCCAAAGGTCTGGATAGTGAGAGTGGTCCCTAGGCAGGATGTCCCAGGACTGTGTGTGGCCGAGGGGCCTCTGGGTGTGCTGACTCAGTTCTCCCAGCCAGCCTGGAGGCATAGCCACGTGACGTGGGTATATGCTGTAGTTTACCCTGAGGTAGCCCACCCAGCACCCCCACCTGGTGCAGACTGAGGACTTTCCCTCCCTACACTGGCAATAGGCAGGAGACACTCCCAACATCTCTCACTCCCTGGGCTCTGCTGACCGGTGCCACAGAAGAAGCCTATGCACCTGGCCCCGTGGCCAGGAGATGCAGCGAACTTCCCAGGACGCAGCTCTTTAGCCCCTCAGGTGTTCCTCCATCAGGTGCAGTTTGGGATGTGGCCATGTGGACCTCACCTCCGCTGTGGAAGCACCTGGAGATGCTGCCAAGAAAGGCTCTCCCCTCGGAGGAGGCCATTTCCAGTAGCATGATGCCACCTATAGAATGTACCTGGAATTAGTCCGAACGCAGCTCTGCTGCCAGCAGCGTGAACTACAGGGAGGATCACGTCTTTGATTCTTCCTTGCCAGGGGGATGGGCCTAGAAATGAAGTGTGCTCACCAGGGCTTCCTCCCATCCTGGGTCCCTTAGCTAGGTGTTTGGTAGCTCTGGATCCCCTAGCCTTTGAGAAAATGTAGCCAGTACCTGGTGGCGTTGGGACAGGAGTCTGTTGCTCCCACCAGCCAGGCAGGTAGAAACTTTGGAGTTCTGTATGCCATCCTGGGCAGCCTGCCAATGGTGGGCAGCCAAAAGTCAACAAGCAATTGCCAGAGGTCCTGGAATCCCAATAAAACTGCCCCAAATGACCCCCTGATGTACTGAATATGGAGACCAGTGGCTGCTCCAAGGTTGCTAGCTCCAAATGCTCATTTTACAAGAAGGAACAGGTCAGGAGAAAGTGGCTGACTTGTCCACAGTAACTAAGTTGGCCTGGGGTGGAGTGAGCCTGGGTCTGGAACCCGGTCATTCATTCCCAACCCACTCTCCTTACAATACGCAGGCACTTCTTGGCAGCAGTCCAGGCCCAGGCTTTTGTGCCAGGGTGACTTGCCAGTACAGAAAGCCCAAAAGACTAACCTGGGGTCTGGTGCTGGCTGTTCCATTGCTTGAAACCCACCACCAGTTATTTCGGATAGTTACTCTCCCAGAGCATCTGGGAACGGGAGGGGGGGGCAGAGGCAGGACCCAGCTGGGCTCTGGCCCAGATACTGGGATCACCAAGAGCCTGTGCCCCCTCCTAGCTGCTCTCTCATCCCAAACCCCAAGGTCTGGGGCAGTTCTGCCATGTTCACCCTCATACCCAGGTACCTGGTTCCAGACCAGTAAAAGCTATCCTCAAACCTTTCCTTAGGGTCCTGACTCCTCAGTAACAAATGTAGGTGGAGCTTGGCTCACAGCTGAACTTGGTCATCAGCCAGTTACTCAACTCCGAGCCTGTTTCTTCACCTTTCAGTGTGGTCAACAGTCCCGGTCTTGGGCTGCGCTGAAAAACAAAAGCAGAGTCAGAGGCACAGAGCTTGATGAAGTGCAGCCTTTCCCCAAGACAGTAGCTATATCCATCTACTTCCACTGCTCTGGACATCCCCTGTGCCAGGTTGGATGCCAGGATTTTTACAAACCACCATCAGACATCCATCTATTTGAGCTGCTGTAGAAACAGGCACTCCCAGCACTCCTTAGCAGGTTCCCCTGGCAAGTGGCTGGTGGGGGTCTGCTCCAGTCCCCTTTCTGCCCTAGCCTAGTTTCCTACAGTCCTGCCTGGCTCCACCTGTCTACCTTGCCCTACCCACTGTGACAATCCAGGATCCTGTAGCCCTAGACATGCCGGCTATCCAGAGCATCCTCTGAGCAGCAGTGTGGACAGCCCCCAGAGCTCTCCTTTTAGGAAAGGGGATGCCTGAAACCAGAGAGGATGAGTAAGAAGTGCTGCCTTGCTGTAGAACCTAGAGCCTAGGATCCTTTTCCTTAGCCTGGAAAAACAGCAAAGATGTGTGTTTCCTGTGTTCTTGAGACCCAAAGAACTCACATGTGGGTCCATTACAAATGGCTGTTGTAGCAACAAAGCATGCCCATTCTGTAGGAGGGACCATTGATTTCCCGGAAAGAGACTTGATTTTGCAGTGCAAGCTCCTGAAACACTTCCCCAGGTTCTACTGAACCCTAATCTCACAAGTTGGAGGGGCTGGCAGCTTCAGGAATAGCAGCTGGAAGGGCACCCATGTTAGCCTATTGGCTCTGAGGGACTCCACTGTGAGCTGCAGGCAAAAGTGGCTCTCTCTTGCTCTGTCCTGCCACTCCAAGTCATCTCCTCCATATCCACCTCTGTGTCCCTCTCTCCTCTCACCAGCAGTTGATGCCCTTCCCCCTGGGACTTGCATCCCTGGGGTCTCCACCAGCTCATCCCTTGGCTGTGTAAGGCAGCATCCCATTGGCTGCTGAGTGGTCCTCCTTCCCACTGTTAGAGCCTCTGGGACTACCCTCCCTATGCCCACCTGTGCTCACCCTTTCCATTTCAACCGGGCATTACCCTAGATCCGACTTGTGCAAAGTGGGGCACAAACTTTTCTCCTCCCCAGACTTGGGAATTTGTTCTTAGATGTTCCTGAGTCATGAGTGGGAAGCATACCCATCCTGCCGCCCCTCACTTGGAAGTTGTACCAGTCACTCAAGAGGTTCAAGCTCTGCACTCATGACCCCCTCACCGCCCCCCACCCCGTTCCTGAGAGGCCAAAAGCCCTCTGTGCACACAGGCAGCTCTTGTGCTCCATCCAGAGTCCCAGTTGGCTTTGGCTCTGAAGCCATTGCTCCAACCCTTCCAGGTTGGATGGTGCCCTGTTCAGGAGATGTAACAGGGGTCCCCACAGCTCTGGGTGGTATGGGGGTGGGTAGGACAATTTTCTGATTTATGGGCCCAGGAGCACATCTAGAGATGGTGGGAGAATGAGGTCGCTGGAGATCCTCTCCTGCAGACCTAAGAAGTTTGGGGAGTAGGAGAATTGGCAACACTCTGAAGGCTTCCCTATTGGCCACTTTCTCTTCTCTTCATGCTGAGTCCTCCCCACTTTCCAAAAGGGAAAAACAGAGGTAGAAACTTGGAGCCAATCAGGAGGCTGAATTTTCTGGCTGAGAAAAGTCTTGGAGGTAGCCAAAATCTTTGCTTGGGTATGCCAGGAGTGCCCGTCCCCAAGGATACCCCCTCCCCCTAGGAAGCAGGGTGCTCAGTCTTTCTGCAGCATCCTGAGAGGTGTAAAGAAGTCAGATTAGAGACTGCCACAAAAGGCACCAAGTCACCGGGAATGAATGTGGAGAAAAGAGCAGGGAATGGAATAAGGCCTCCCTGTCCCAACCTGGCAGCTCAGGCTCCCCAGAGACACTCCCTTCCCAGGCCCTACCAGTCCCTTAACACCCTCCTCCCTTCTCACGAAACAGCTAGCCAGTCCTTCCACAGTGGGAGTGAGATCTTCCTCCCCAAACCCTCCCCCCAGCTCACCCCGCAGATCACTCTTCTCCACAGCAATTCTTTCCTCAGCTTCCTCCTGCAACTTTGATTTTAAAAGGAACTTAGCAATTATATAAGTCTTCTTGCTTGAAAGCCTGAACTGCCTCCACCTCCATAAAATTGAAACTTGCATCTTTTGGGGGAGAGATAGGGAGCTCTTGTCCATAGAGGAGGTGCCACAGACCTTCAGCACCTTTTGTGCCCCTCTCACTCTCTGCAGGTCTTTAGGAGGAGGATGGTGCCTTGGGAGGGTACAAGTTGTGCAGAAATCCTCAGGAGCACAGAAGAGCCCTGAAAGTGGCCCTGAGTTACAATTCTGGTTAAATTCACTTACCATATTTATTTGTGGATTTTTCCCTTCCCACTCCTCTTCATATTAAAAAAGATCAAGAAGTTTTTTTAATGTATAAAAGATGTTTTCTCCACTTAATGCTCATACAATCACCCACACACCCTTCTATTCTGTTTTGAATCCAGAGACTTCTGCTGCCCCAGTGGCCAAGGGGACCATCCCAGAGGAAGAAGTGCTCTGTCTTGATCTGTCCAAAGTGTGGGAAACTGAGTGTCTGGAGGGTCCAGACCCAGATGCAGAGCATAGGTTTTTGGGACACCTCCTTAGTCCTCGTCTGACTGCTGGTCCACTCTCTCCCCACCTGGCCACATTCATCATCTGCTCCAAATTTCAGCCACAGGCTCATGTCTCAGGGGCTGCCAAACCTCCCACATGGATGGAGTGAGGGCTGAGATGTCTTCTAGGACTCCTGCGATGGCTCGACCCTTTATCCGTTAGACAAAAACGCAACTCAGCCTGAAACTGTAAAAACACAGAAACTCAGAGTGACCATCCCATTTCCACTGTTTTCAACTTTTCTTACTCTGCTCCTGGTCAAGAACCCCATACCTTCTGCGAAATACCCTTATCTTGCTGTAGCCTTTGTTTTTAGGATCTCAAGGACTAGCTAAAGAAAAAAAATTAATTTCGTCTCTGATTGCTGTGTTATTCTAGATAAGCCATTATTATGCAAATGAAGGAGTGCGGTTCTCAGGATGAATAAGAACCGCGCCGGTAGCTGCGCAGGATAGCCCCAGATGTTTGCATAATTACTTCTGCCCCAACTTCGGGAGTGCAAAATGTCAAGGGAGGAAGTTGTGCGGGTAAATACGGTAGCACGTTCCCTGAATTTGATTTCCTAGAGAAGGGTGGAGAAGCTGATCCGAGGCTTTGGAAGCAGAGAGAAAAGACGTCCCGCTCCCTGGCGAGGATGTCGCGGCCGAGTGGCTGTCTCTGCTCCCCCCCACCCCGGGGTGGAGGGTTAGCCACCCGCGGCCAAGGGCGCGAGGAGAGAAAAGGGTCTCGCCCGGTTAATGGAGCGCTAGCGAGGGCGCAGAGCCACTGCCGGCCCCGCGCTTTCCGGCAGCCCCAGAACCCGCAACGCAGCTTCTGGGCGTGCGCGGAGCTGCCGCGCTCCAGACTCTCAGCCTCGACGTCAGCCAGACCTAGCCTGGTCCTATTCAGCTCTCTCCGTACCACGGGCAATGGCTGGGGGCGCGCCGAGGAAACCCCATCCCAGCGGTGCAAGACAAGACGCCGACCAGAAAGCCTAACGTCGAGTTTTCGCCACAGCGCATCAGAAGAAGCGGCCCAGATCCTAGTGGCACCGTGGCATTTTCCCGGTTGACTCTCAAACGTCAGCCCTAGAGTTTGCCGCCCGCCCTCTGCAGCCACCACTTGGCCCCTGCCCACGGAGTTTGACTGGCGGATGACGCCTCTGCTCCCGGAGGTTCCGCCGGGGGCTCCAGCCTCGACTCCTCGGACGACCCAGCAGTCTTTTGCACCGAGGTTTTACTCATCTCTAAAAGGAGAGACTGGACTTTGGCTCTTAGTGTGAACAACCTCGCTAGGGAATGGTACTGGCCAAGGGACTTCCAGTTTGGACCTAACTCGAAGACCCCACATCCCAGCAAAAAGTCACTTCAATTCCTTCCGCTTGGGGGCGGGGTAGGAAACGAGAACGCAAAGCGCGGCAGTCCGAGGCATCCCTGAAGCTTCCCTGGGACTGGGTGAGAGCTTGCCTGCGGTCCAGGACCAGGAGGAGGGCTGTGGCGTCCGGTATAGCTGACAGCCAAAGTGCCAGCCTTGGTGGACCTCGGGTTCACGGCAGCCAACGGAGTTGGGTGACTTTGCGGCCCGCAGGCTCTGATGCTACCCTTTCTCGCCTAGACTAGCATCACCTTGAGTTTTCCCGGTTTTCCGTGCGATGGTGGGTGCTCCCATCCTTCCCAGAGGGGGCTGGGTCACCACCGGGGGAGGGCGTGCATGCCGCGCCCCGGTAACTGGTAGGCCAAAGCTCTCTCGGTGCGGGCAGAATGGGGGTTCACCTAGGGCATTTGGAACCACAGGCTGCCAGCAACGGGTTGAGCCGTCCTAGCCAGCAGCGACGCAGCAGAGTCCGCGCACCCCGGGGTGGGGGTTCTGTTAACGCCCTGGTCTCTCAGATAGGGCTCCAAGGTCTTGACCCGAGGTTACCCGCTTGTCCCAGAGCAAGGCTGCTCTGCCGCTCCCTCCCCTCCAGTCCTGCCCCTGTTTGTGCCTAGTGACTGTCGAGTCTGAGCCCCTTCTCCGCAGAGGGCGAGACCGGAGTGCCCAGACCCAGCGACTCCGGACCCTTTCCAGGCCGCAGCTCTTCAGGCCGCCTCCCTCTGCTTCCCAAGGGCCCCTCGGGGCTCCCGGAGCCAGCTTTCCTCAGGCAACACCAGGTGGCATTGCCGGGAAGGAGCGCACGCGCGCGCTGTGTGTTGCGGAGAAGTGGCCCCGCGGCGCGCATGCGTGTTGGCTCAGGCGCTGTGCGCGTGCTCCTGCAGACGCCGCACCTCACCGCGCGGGTCTTCGCGCCCCGAGGGACCGCCGGAGCGCTTTCTGCGCCAGCCCACTGGCCAAACACGTCCAGGGCAGATGCCCCAAGGGACGAACCTAAACTGAGTCTAGGCGGTTCACAGTCGGTTTCCCGGGGAGGATAGCTGTGTGCCGCGACCCCTCTCCGTGGCTGCTCCTCATTGGGAAGTAGGGACAGCTTGCGCTGATACTAGGTCACCCTCTGGAAAAGTCACCCCAACCTGAACCGCTGGATCCTATTAGTTTGTCCTGGTCCCAGACCACCAATAATAGCAAAACAGTAACAGTAATAATTAACGTTTATTGAGGATTTGGCTGTGCCTGACAGTGTGATAGGGCTCACATGATATCTCATTTAACTCTCCCATGGACTCTGCTGGAAAGGCATGCTAATATTCCTTTATGATAGTTATGGAAGCTGAAGCACAGACAGGTTAGGTAATTTGCAGAAGCGCACACAGCTATTTGATTTGAACCCAGGCAGATTGGCCCCAGAGCCCACATTTTTAGTCTCCATGCTCTTTCATAAAGGAAAAACAAAGACTTCCACCAACATGAGCCTTCAGGTGGGTGAGAGGGCTCCTAGAAGCCCCTCCTGTCTCTTTCCTTCCAGACTCATTGTGGTGAAGGGTCTGAGAAGTTTCCCTGCTATGGGCATCATTGTGGCTCGGTCCAAGATATTCCACCAGCCCTTACTCTGAATTCTCTCCTCAGGCTGGAGGAAGTGAAATGTCAGGAACATCCAGAAACCCCTTCTGTGGGATATGAGAGAATTGAGCTTAGAACTTCTCAGGCAGAACCCGTGCTGTGTGCCCCAGACAAGCTCCCGGGCCTCTCTGTCTCTCCCTTTCTTCCCCTACATGGTGGGGGTAGCAGGACTTCTTTGCTGATTGTGTGACTGTTATGTGAGATAATGCAGGTGCTAGGCATAAAGCAACTGCTCAGCAGATGATGCTTTACTTGAAGGAGATATTTTCCTCCCATGGAGGGGAGGTGAGGTTTGATTTCAGCTCTTGTAGTTTAAGCCGGAAGTCAGAGGTTATACAGCCTCTACGGAAAGTGTGTGCTATGCTGTGGGAGGTGATTGCAAAGTGGTCAGCCCTTTTTAAACTTTGCCGCCCATCCCTCTGCTTCTCTAACAAGGAGCATCTGAATGTCCACTAGGGAGGAGAAGGTGGGGTGGGAAAGGCGGGAGCTTCTTGCTCCAGCGGACAACTAGGTTTCTGCCAAGGCTAGAAACCTGGGCAGCCTCATTTCTAGTTTCTGACCAGTTTGACCAGGCTGAACCTTTGGACATTTTCTGACCTTTTCTCACAGTGCTCGGACACCCTTGCAGCATTCCCGCATCAGACAGCATCCAGCCCTGGCTCAAGCTTTGGGGAGGGAGCAGAGTTGGCAGGTGCCCGCCTAGCTCTGGGGCCACCACCCACACTGCCACACCTCAAAGCTGCCCCTGCTCATTTCACTGCCTGGACGCCCTGGGGGGCCAGAGTAAAGCTGTGGGTTTCCAAACAGGCCACATTTGTGTCCACGAGCGACCTGGTAAGTCGGATGCTCACCGCGCTGCCCATATGAAATGCTCCCAAAGAACGAGCTAAGGCCCGGCCTCAGCCTCCAGCCAGACAACACGCTTGGGCTTGCTGGTCTGTCCCGACACCCGGGAGCCCAGTGGCAGGCCTGGCTAAAGCTCTGCCCCTCCTCTGACAGCGCCAGCCTTGGGCCTCCCTTCCTGGAGGACAAGTCCATGGGAGACAGTGCGCCCAGGGTTGCCTAAGAGGGCCCCAGACCTCTGGGGGACCTCAGGGTTTGCAGAAAGCATGAAGTTCAGAGTCTTGCACTTTCTAAAGGGTGGGGCCAAGGGTTGCCGTGGACTCCCAGGAGCAAGTTGGAGATCCCCAAGGGCAATCTCCCGGCCATATGCCCAGGTCACCAGGAGAGCAGAGTAGGGCCGGAGACCCAGGTTTTAGGGTAAGCAGGTGTCCCCAGGCCGTCAGGCGCCTGCATTTCCGTAAACAAAGAAACAAGCCAGCTTTTGGGGTGAGGGTTGGCCCTTCAGAGAATTGCAAACAATTTCCTTCATAAAAATGCGATCTGAGAGCATTTTATTTCCACTTTCACTCCCCCCCCCAACACACGCACAGTCTCCAAAGACACTCAAATTGCAGCCATATGGGGCTAAAGTAATAGGAAGCAGTTACCTTATTTACTGCAGAGGCGGCGCAGTAGAACCTGGCAGCCACATACTGCAGAGTGGTGGGATTAAGAACAGAGTGTTCTTGTCCTTTGAAAGTTTGTTTTGTTTACTCCTGGGAGGTTTACGTGGGAAAAACAATTATCTGACTTTGAAAGAGGAAGGCGGTTGTGTGGAGAAAGGAAGAGGCAAGAATTGAGTTGGTAGAGGAAGGGGGAGCTCATAAGAGAGGTGGGGAGTGAGGATCCTGGTTTCGTTAGTCCCTAAGACAGTGCCACTAGCTGAGGGGTTCTAAAGGACTGATCCAGACTCCGACGAACTACCCGAAGGCTAGCGCCCTCTCCAGGTACACAAAGCATCTTCCCATGCTCACCAAGCCAGAGCCCAGCTCCAGGCTGGGTTGTGCCAGACTACAATCCCTTTGCTCCCCGCTGCCTCTTTGTCTCTAAACTGGGGAGGACTGAGGTCGCTCAGTGACTTGTTTTCACACCCTCTATAACCCTGCTGTCTGCCGGGCAGCTGACTCAGGATGCACCGGGCAGGAGCAAGATGCACCTTTCCTTCCCACCACTTCCTTCTGGCGTTGCCTTCCCCTGTGGAACAGAGGACAAGAGCTGGAATAGGTCTGACTCCAGCTATTCTATACCCCTCTCTTTCTCTTCTGAATTGAGTCCCACCTTTGCCATGGGCTCTGTAAGAGCCCCGCCTCATGTTTGCAAACTCAGACACCTGAAGAGCCATAATTTCATTCAGAGCAAGCAAAAAAATCGCCATCAGATGAAAAGACGGGGTGGAATGGGATACAGAAGCAAAAATAATTGCCAAATACTCCTCTAGAGGAGAGGGCTATGTCTGCCAGAGTTAGGGGTTTCATTTCTTCAATACTTTCCAACAGTTTGGGCAGAAGCATTTAAGCAAAGAAGGAAAAATGAAGCAGAAAGAGAGAGAAACAGGACGGAAGGAGGGGAAGAAGGAAGAGAGAAAAAGGAAGGAACGCAGGGAGGGAGGACAGGAGAGAGATATTTCAGCGTGAAACTAATACTATCGACCTCTGCAAGCCCCAGGGTCTGTAAAGGCACCCAGCCTAAGCGCAACTCCAGGAATCGGGCTCCGGAAACCCTATCTGAAAGAAAACCACTACTCTTCGGGGGTACAGGCGTGCTTTCCAGGGGAGAGGGGAGGGCGGAAAGAGAGGTGGATCTAGTCTCTCTCCACTCCGAGTAGGTTCCCTCCCCCCAGCTTCCAAAGAACCCCTAGAGTGCCCAGAGGAGCTTGGGCGGCGCCGCGGGATTCGGGGTGGCCCGGCAGACATCCCAGCGGGCAGTAGATTCCAGGAGGGGGCAGGCGGGACGTGCAGAGCGACCGGGGCCCAGGGCGGAGGGTGGGCTTTCTTTGGGCGGGGAAACCAGACACTTATAGGCGGCTGAGGCCGACTTTATTTTTACTGCCCAAACTGTTGGAAAGTATTTAAGCTTAAACAGAAACAGCTGTATCGCTGGCACCGGCCGACGAAACTATTTGTTACCGGGAATGACTTTTTATGATTAAGGACGCGGCCGTCTGCGGCCTCTCGCGGGCGGCCCCGCGCTGGTCTCAGGGCAATCTGAGCGTCGTCGACGCGCTGTTCGTTAAGACAGAATGGCTGGAGAGATGTACTGGTGACTGTTCACCCAGCGTCCACCTTGTAAAGTTTGGGACCAAGGCCAAAAACTGGAACCCGCATTTCCTGGGGCGAGGGGAGGATTGAGAGGGAAGGTGGACCCAGGGCCACGTCTGGCCCGCGAGTCGAAGACTTCGCCGCGCCCACCGCCCGCGCGCACCTCTCTTTGGACAAGACACCGGTTTTCCGCTCTGGGCTTCCCGCCCCTTCCAGTCAGACTCCTTGGCTGGCTTCTTCTCTTGCTCTCCTTATCGTTCTCTCTCTTCTCTCTTTCTCCTCCCTCTCTCGCCCCCTCCATCCCTGGCCAAGGGAAACCGCTTCCAGTCAAGTTGATGATCGATGTTTTAACTAAATCGCGGTTCCAAGGAGTGGGAGTTGTGATTTGGACTTTGGGCGATAAGAGAAAAGGGTGGGAGGGAGCAGAGCCCAGACTGAGGCTGCTGTCTCCACGCCGCCCGCGCCGTGGGTCGCCCGGAGCCCAGCAAGCACAAGGGCCAGAGTGTCCCTGTTCGCGTGTGCGCACGCCAAGGCATCAGCGGCCCGGTCCTGTCCCCCTCTCAGGAGCCAGCCATCTTCAGGCGTGAGACCCTCTTGCCAGGCCCGCACTGGACCCGGCCACGACCCTCAGCTTCCTGTGCCGCGGTTTCTTCTAGGGTGTCTGCCACGAAGGTTGGGAAGAGCCGCGGACAGGAAGTGCGCGGGTCGGGAGCCGGGGTTCGGGGAAGTCGGACATACCCCCAGTTGCGTGCCCCATCACCGGCAGTGCTCCAGGCTCTGCTGGGATGGTCGTCCACGCCCTTAGCACACCCAGACCCAAGACAGGGGGCGGCACGTGCTGGGGACGCTCCTGGCTGGGTCTGGAGGAGCGGGCAGCGAGGCCTGGGGGCAGGAGGCAGGTGGCTGAGGGTCTCCGGGATAGTTCGGGGCATAAGGAAGGCGCGCGACGGCCGCTGCTGGGTCCCGGGCCCCGTGAAAGCTGTGGCGGGAAATGCCAGGCCTCCACCAGGTCTGCATTCGGCTTGCGAGCTGGGGCGAGTGCTCCAGCCAGCCAGGCTTGCAGGGCTCGGAGGGTGGCCGAGGGCAGGACTGCGCGACAGGAGACCGAGACCCAGGCACATTGATTTGTTAGCGGGTCCCGGCTGGCGACGGCGGGGGAGGCCGTTGCCATGGAGACCGAGGGTCGGTGTGTGGCTCGGGGGGGAGGGGACCGGGAGAGCGGGCCGAGGGTCGCGTCTCCGGGTCTTGGGGTTCAGGCGGGGATCGCGGCGCCCCGGCACCTGTGCATTGTGCATTGTGCCGCGCAGGCGGCGGTGAGAGGAGGGGAGGGCGCCGAGTCCCGGGCTGTGGGGGTGGGGCGGGCCAGGATCTGCCTAGGAGATGGAGCCTAGATAACATCACCGCGGGGGTCCCAAAGAGAGCTGGGGGAGACGTGGAACACCGGAGCGACAAGTTGGCAGCGAGGGAGGGGGGTCCAGGGAGGACAGAGGGCGGCCAGCCCCCAGGCCTGCCCTGTAGACTGACAGCGGCAGGACCCACCCTCCCCGTGGCGTCACTTCCGGCAGCGGCCACTACCCCGCCTGCTATGTCTCCGTAGTCGCCTAGGACTCCGCCCCCTGGTGATTGGAACTCCAGTCACGTAGCAACGCGGGGGAGAAAGAGAGAGGGGCGTGGCCCGGCGCTCGCCCAATCAGCTTGCAGGGGCGCAGGCCTCTGGCCGCTCCGCTTTAGCAACGTCGTTAGCAACACGTGGGGCGGGAGGAAGCGCAGGGCGAGAGGAGGGGGAGGATAGTGTAGGAGCGAGGGGGGGCCGCGGGAGGGAGCGGGCGCGCGGGGAGGGGGAGGAGAACTGACGTCAGCGGGAGAGTATTATGGTCTGTCGCGCGCTGGCTGCTGCTTTTCTGCTCCTGGAAGCGGCCAAGGGGGAAGAGGCGAGTCAACATGGAGCTCTCAGCGGTGGGGGAGCGGGTGTTCGCGGCCGAAGCCCTCCTGAAGCGACGCATACGGAAAGTAGGTGTCTCTGGGCCTCGGGCCTCGGCGCGGCGGGGCCCTCCCTTCCCGGTTGGTTCCCTCCCCCTGCTGCAGCCCAGATTCCCTTCCCCCAGGTCCCAGCAGCGGCCGCGGCCGTGGCGGCGGCGGCGGCGGCGGCTCTGAGCCCAAGCGCTTTCCTTAGACTTGCAGCGATGCACAGATTGCATGGGTGGGGGGCGGGGTGGAGAAATGAATGCCGGTGCATGCACTTTGTGCAGCCTTAGGTGCAGGGGTGGTGCAGCGGGTTGCATGCCTTTTGCGGTGGGGTTTTGAGCATTCATTTGGTGCATGCATTTTCGCATGTATTTCTTGTGTCCTCATCGTGCATTTCTCCCTATGCACACACACACATTTCCCCTTTGCATCCGCAGGGACGCATGGAATACCTCGTGAAATGGAAGGGCTGGTCGCAGAAGTAAGTCGGTTATATGTAGTTCTCAAGCCCAGACTGTTATTCGGGAGGTTTCTTTCTTCCTCTTTTTCCCCCTTTATATTAAAATACAATACAATTCGAGGAGAAAAGTTGCACACACCCCCTCCACTAACTCCCTGCTCCTGGGACTGATGCCTGCTTCTTCCTGGTTCCTTCAGGTACAGCACATGGGAGCCAGAAGAAAACATCCTGGATGCTCGCCTGCTGGCAGCCTTTGAAGAAAGGTACAGACCCTCCCAAACCCCAACTCTCACTTAGGGTAGCTTCTTGCTAGCTGGGACTGGAGACCTGCTTGGATTTTTTTACTCACACACCCTTTCTTCCTCCCACCCGTCTCCAGGGAACGAGAGATGGAGCTCTATGGCCCCAAAAAGCGAGGACCCAAACCTAAAACCTTCCTCCTCAAGGTAGGATGGCAGTGTCCAGTGGTGGACTCCAATATTGTTGGGTCATTTTCTAGGAAGGGAGTCTTGAGAGCTATCAGCCAATGCACTGTTGGTACATGTGGCCTCTTTGTAAATCAAGGAGAGAGTCCCCTGACAGGATTCATCCTGGTGAATGGTCAGTGGCAGCACCAAAGGATGCTTGGGGGGAGGGCCACTAGAATTCCTTTAACCTCCTTCCCAGCCATCCCAAATGGACATGTAAGCAAATAGGAGAAATGTGCTTTCTACAAATGACTGCTTCCAGACAGATCCTCTGTTGCTTCTCCCTTGCTGCCACCCCTCAGCTCCATACGCTTTCCTCTCACTCACACTCTGTAGAAACGCCCAGGCATCAGAGAGTGAGGCTGGGAGTTGAAGGCTAGAGGAGGGGTGGGGCAAGGCCCTGCTCTACTGTTGCCACCATCTTTTCTCCCACAGGCCCAGGCAAAGGCAAAGGCCAAAACTTATGAGTTCCGAAGTGACTCAGCCCGGGGTATTCGGATTCCCTACCCTGGCCGCTCACCTCAGGATCTGGCCTCCACTTCCCGGGCCCGTGAAGGTCTTCGGAACATGGGCTTGTCCCCACCAGGGAGCAGCAGCAGCACCAGCAGCACCTGCAGAGCAGAGCCCCCTCGGGACCGGGACCGGGAGAGGGAGCGAGAACGAGAGAGAGAACGTGAGAGGGAGCGAGAGCGGGCAGCCAGCCGCATGGACGACAAGCCCAGCTCACCAGGGGACAGCTCCAAGAAGAGAGGCCCCAAGCCCCGGAAGGAGCTTCTGGACCCCTCACAGAGGCCCTTAGGAGAGCCCAGCGATGGCCTTGCAGATTACCTCAAGGGCAGGAAGCTGGACGACACCCCTTCAGGGGCAGGAAAGTTCCCAGCAGGCCACAGTGTGATCCAGCTGGCCCGAAGGCAGGACTCAGACCTGGTGCAGTGTGGTGTGACCAGTCCTAGCTCAGCTGAGGCCACGGGCAAGCTGGCTGTGGACACCTTCCCAGCCAGGGTCATAAAGCACAGGGCTGCTTTCCTGGAGGCCAAAGGGCAGGGTGCCCTAGACTCTGGTGGCTCCCGGGTCCGGCATGGCTCAGGCACCCCTGGCTCTGTGGGAGGCTTGTATCGGGACATGGGGGCCCAGGGGGGAAGGCCCTCCCTCATCGCCAGGATCCCGGTGGCCAGAATCCTGGGGGACCCTGAGGAAGAGTCCTGGAGCCCCTCCCTGACTAACCTGGAGAAGGTGGTGGTCACAGATGTGACCTCAAACTTTTTGACCGTCACCATTAAGGAAAGTAACACGGACCAAGGCTTTTTTAAAGAGAAAAGATGAATTGCTGAGTGGGTGAGCCCAGGACAAGAGAGCAGGGAAGAGAGTGAGCGCAAGCTTGGCATAGTGCTTTTAATTTCTGGGTGGGATGTGGCCACCTGGCTGGTCCTGTCCCTAACTTCTCACCCCCTCAGTCCCTTTCATTCCTCCTTCCTCCCCTTCAGTTTTGGTTGGAAAGATTATCTCTAGAGTTATATTTTCTATTAGATGTAAATATGTTATTTAAGAAAAATATCTAAATATATATATTTCAACTCTTGAAGTTGTTTTATTTAAATGAGGATAGAGAGACTCAGTGTGCTTTAGTTGAGGCAGCCGACTGAGTTGGGGCAGGCGGGCCCCTTGACCCCTAGGGCACTAGGAAAGTTGGGGGCCTGGGCCCTGAGTTTCTGCGGGTGTCTGAGGGATGCTGCCTGCCCACCTCGCCTGTGCTCCCTCCTCCCGCAGCCCAGTGCCAGATTCCTGGCACCAAGTCAGGGCCCAGATTTTTTCTCTCTTCCCATTGGCCAGCTAGGCCAACAAAAGGTTGGCTCCCCAATCAGAAAAAAGGGGGTGGAGTCAGTCTGGTTTTCTTTTTTTTCTTTTTCTTTTTCTTTTTTTTTTAAAGACTAAGGAGTCTATTAGGGGAAAAAAGTATTGACTTGGATAACCTTTTCGTGTGTGAGGTTGAAGGTAAAAAGTGGCTGGCAGGCGGGCGGGATGGTGGGGAACAGGTTTCCCCCAGGACTACACCGGGAAATGCACTTTAGGGAGGGGTGTGTACTCTACACGCAGATCGTGTGTATGTCATGTGGATAAAGTCTCCCCGTTCCCTCAATTCCTTTCCTTACTCCGCAGAAAGAAAAGAAATCCAGCGAATCTGTTTACATTCCCGAAATGCCAGGATAAATTGGGAGGATTGCGTGTCAGTGCCCAGAGTTCGAGACATTTGTTGTACAAGAAAAGTGTTGGGGTGGACTTTTCCTTTTCGCGTCCTCTAGCTTCGCCAGAAGAGACGGTGGCCCCCACCTCCTAGGAAGAGTTGGACAAGCTTCCCTCCCCCGGGGAGGGCGGGCCGCTGGCGCTCCGACGGACTCAAGGCCAGACAGGCCCACCCCGTGGGACCCACTGAGGGAGGCGCGGCGGCGGGCGGCGGGCGCAGCCCCGGAGCAGCGGCCTCGCACCCAGGCCCTAGCCGAGGCCAGGCTTGGAGTACGGTGGAGGACCGGGCGACGGCTCAGAGCCGCGGCAGGACTCGCATCCCCGCCGCTCCGCGGGGCGAGGGGAACGAGGGCGAGGCGGGGTTTTCATCCAAGAATGCGCATCAGAACTTTTGCTTTTCCCTTTCCTCCACCTCCTTCTTAAAAGCAAAAACTATAATTTATAGGCCTTTTCGATTCGCAGTGTTCTCTGTTTGAACTCCACAAACTCCGCCAAAGAGGAGGGAGGAGCGGGAGTTGGGAGTCCAGGCGGCCGGCGGCAGAGGAGGCCGAGGGCGGCGGGGCACGGACGCCCCCACCCTGGCAGACTCTGGGCCACCCTGCGCTCGGGGGCGCAGGACGCGCGCCCCTCTTTTGACCCAAAAGCACAAATCGTCCTCTTCACCCCACCCCCGTCCCTTCGAGCACTGATCCAGAGGCCTCCCCGCCCTCCCCGCCCTTAAAGGGCCAGCGGAGACCTAACTTCGCACTGCTGGTTCAGGGAGCGACGCGGTGGCCCTGCGCGCTGGAGGAAGCACAGACTCGGGGCGAGTGAGGCCCGGAGCGGGTGTGGGGGAGCTTTGCTGCGGAGGAGGCCGCGGGAGGGAGCCCCGGCCTCGTCCTCCGCACTCCCGCTTTCCCGCCTCCGCTTCCCGGCCTCTCCTCCGGACGTTCTTGCCTTTAAAGAGAGAGAGAGAGAGAAAGCGAGAGAGAGGAGATCGGTGTACTACGTGAGATTTTGTTTGTTTCTGAATATCAAATTGCGCCTATAAAGAGAAGCCCCTGGAATGGGGATTTTTATCTGCTCACATTTGTAAATCTGGTATTTTAGACTTTGTATAAAGAAGCGAAGTTGACCGAGTGTATCTATTTAAATGTCGACGCTATTTTCAGATGAAACTTCCCTAAAGGGATGTATCATAACCGAGTGGACGTAATTTGGGGACATGAGTCTTCACTGGGCCACCTTTCCTTCTGGTCCTTCCTTCCTTCGCTCCCACCTCCCTCCTTCCCTGGGGCCGACATGCCCCTTCCTCTGACCTTCCGCTGGCCAGCCTGGTTCTGAACACACCTCCTCTCAGTTCTGGCATTTGTCGGTGGCCTAGAGGGTCTGTCTCCCCTCTCTAGCTCTTGAAACGCTGACCTTGGGGGCGGGTGGCAGGGGCTAGGGGCCATGTGCTGCGAGTCTGCAACCGCGTGGTGTACGCTCCTGTTGAGTTTATTTAATTCTAAATTTGTGCAAATCTTGAATCCATCTCTGCCTCAGCTCAAGAGTGAAGCTTCGCGGTACCTATCTTCTGCGGTCGTGAATGTCTGTATCCAATACCGCTTTTTACGTGTTTGAATATATACTTTGTAAATAGAGACATGTCTCAAGTTTTACTCCTTTTTGGTTTGTTCCCTGAGCAGAGGGAAGGGGCACCCCAGGACAGGACCAATCCTTCCATCCCCCACCCTCCCCCACCCATAACCCTTCCCTTCGCAGGACCAGTCCCGTGAAGGCTGAGACCCACCTGGAGACCCACCTAGTTGGGAGGGAGCTGGGCTTGGGAAGGAGCTGGGTATGACTGTCCTACCCTGGGTGGGTGGGTGGGGGGAGGAAGCCGTTGCTCTCCTCGCTTTCCGATCGCACTTTTTCGGACTTGGGCCGAATTCTTGAACTCCTGGAGGGTGAGGGTGACATCTGGGTTCCTTTCCCTCTGGCGGGGCCTCCCTCGCACGCCCAGACCCCAGTCCGGTCGTCACTGTTCTCCGACCTCTGTTCCTCATCCTCCGGGCTTGCTCCTCAGTGCTGTGGAGGCGCCCGCCCCTCAGACCCACCCAACCTCGCTAGCGCTCCCCGAAATCCAGAGCCTCGCGCCTATTGATTGAAGAATTGAATTCGCGGGTATTGCTAGGCAACTGCCTGCTCAGAGCCGGCGCAGAGCGCGCTGATGTGATTAGTGAGCCCGGAGCCGCTGCGCAGCAGCCCAGCGCACCCCCGCCCCCCAGGCCCCGCAGTTTCTCCGCCCCTGGTGGACTTAAACGCCAAGCTGGGCAAGGGACAGTCAAGGGAAAAGCAGAGTGCAAGGTGAAGGTGGGATGGGTTGAGGGTGGGGGTGTTCCCTGCTCTTCCTGACCCACCCACTGCGCAGCAGCAGAGGCGTGGTCGTGAGCTGGCACTAGAAAACCGCCCTCGGATCCCCCAAAGAGGCCATCGTATTGAACCCAACTCCACTTCCAAGACCCCCGCAGTCGTCGTCCTGCCCACAAGCTATGATCCAGGAGCAGCTGCAGGGTCCCTCCAGAGGGGCGTGGGCGCGCGACTGAGCAGTCGGTGGCTCGGCCCTTGGCGGAGCTCTCCCCACCTTCTCCAGTTCTGCGACCTGTGCGGGACCGCTCGGGAGGAAAGAAGGGGCCGGGCCGGGCAGCCAGTCGAAGAGCACTGGGTGCCCTT
The DNA here is from genome assembly GCA_963573935.1 of Arctocebus calabarensis. Classification (NCBI taxonomy): domain Eukaryota; kingdom Metazoa; phylum Chordata; class Mammalia; order Primates; family Lorisidae; genus Arctocebus; species Arctocebus calabarensis. The sequence continues at coordinate 30,408 of CAUYON010066953.1, read as the reverse complement.
CGGACGTGAGCGACCTGCGCCTCTCGCTGGGTAGTCGCTGGCCACTTGGGATCCAGTGTCAACTCTTGAGGCCTCCCCTACCGTGCCCTAAGCTAGGCTGGGTTGGCTTGTGGCTCACCCTAAGGGGTAGAAGAAGGTGAGTGGGGTGGTCCAGTGATGGGCGCGGCCAGAGGCCAGCCCGCAGCCAGGCCTGGACGCCCCACCATTCCTGAGTGTTTGAGGCGGGTGAAATGGGTTCACGCTCAGGGACACAGGAAGGTGCCGACCCTTTTTTCCCTGCGTGCTGGCAGCCACCAACCTCTGGCTTGAGGACTTTCTTCAGTGGGTTTCCATTTGGGGGCAGTTTCTCCGGCAATCCCCCACATCTCCTGAAACCAGGCTTAGAGGTTGTGGCCCACCGGCGGCGCTGCCTCTGGCCCGGGCACATCCTCCTGTTTCCCCGAGCACAGGGAAGACTCTTGTGGCAGTCACCAACGCAGAGCCTGGCCCAACGCCGTGGGTTGAACTGGAATATTTACGCTTTTCTTACGGTGTCAGATCGCATCCATTTTCTCCCTTTGTGGATCATCCTCTGGTTTCTTCTTCTCACCAAAAAGTCCTCCAAGTTCAGAGGTGCTTCCATCCTAGAGGGAATCGAGATGCGGGCGGCTCAGGGCCCAGCAGGACTCCACGGGGTCCTTGGTATGTGCAGCTGCCTGCAGCCTCCGGACCTGAACACCGCCAGAGAGGCTGCAGGCTGGGGCCGGGGCCTTCTTTCTGAAGCTTTGGCGATGGAGGCAGCTGAGGACTGGAGCGGAAGGGGGCAGGTCGTGCGACTGCGTTCCGGAGCAGCCCGGATCCGCGGGTGGCGAGTTTCCCTCGCACGTCCAAAGCGCCACGGCCCCAACTTTGTGGGGCGCGCGCGCCCTCTACAGGTGGCGGCCACAGCCCCTGTCCCGGCGCCCACCCCGCCTACCGTGGAGCCGGGTGATTCTCAGGTTCTGCACTGAGCAGAGAAAGCCTCGTTCCCCCCCCAGCCAGAGGCACCGCTTAGCTCCCATCACCATGGTCACCCCCTCCGCGCCCACCTTGCAGCCCGGTCCTCGAGCCACGAGAGTGGAAAGAAGGAAGGAGGCGTCCAGAGGCCCGGACCCGGACCGCAGTCCACCCAGCCCTGCTACCCCGATCGCTCCAGGCACCCTCGAGCTGGTTGCCGCAGAGCGGGGCGGGCCCTTGGACCAGTCCGCCCCTCGCAGCCCGGCCCATTCTCCTGGGCAGGCGATGGATTAGGCCATCAGATCAGCAGGGTCGAAACTAACAAAGGCAGTGTGGGCCAGGGCCCTCAACCGTCTGGCCGAGTCCCAGTAGAAACGGGCTCTCCATCCGGGCAAAGCCAGATCCTGCTCTCCTTCCTGGCGGTCTCCACCCCCCTTCTGCAGCCGGGTCGCCCCTGCCCGCCTTCTTCAAAACAAAATAGCCGGAGACTAAAGGCCGAGTGTGTGTGTGTGTGTGTGCGAGCGCGCGCGCGCGCCAGCAATCTTCTCTGCAAGAACCGAATTCACGGGCCTTTCTGGAGCTGGGTGGAGCTGGGGGCTGCATTTCTATTTGTAGTGGGAGCTTCCTCCTCTCCTAAAACATTTAGGCCTTCACCCCAACTAGCCTACAACCAACCAGTGGCCCCAACATCTAGGTCCAACTTCTCTCTTCACTTCAAAGGAATCTCCATTCTCCCCAGGCTGAAATTTATGAATAAATTCATGCCCAGGACAGAGGAAACCTTAAAGGAGCAGGAAGGTTATGCGTGTAAAATAAGGAAATTGTTTCTTTAGCAGGAGTCCTGGGTCAAGACAGCAGTGCCACTGACTCAAAGCTGCTTGCAGGGTTAATACCTCCCCAGGAGTTTTATGGCTATGTCTTTTTATATTTATGCTTTTATTTATTTTTTTGAGACATAGTTTCACTCTGTTGCCAAGGGTAGAGTGCTGTGGCATCATCAGAGCTCACAGCAACCTCAATCTCTTGGGCTCAAGCGATCTTTCTGCCCCAAGCCCCCTGAGTCGCTGGTCTACAGATAGCAGACACAATGCTGGACTACTTTTTCTATTTTTAGTAGAGATGGGGCCTTGTGCTTGCTCAGGCTGGTCTCCAACTTCCAAACTCAAGAGTTGCATCTACCTTGGCCTCCCAGGGTGCTGGGATTATAGGCATGAGCCACTGTGTCTAGCCCGGCTATGACCTTTTTTTTTTTTTGTGGAGACAGAGTCTCACTCTATCGCAATCGGTGGAGTGCTGTGGAGTCACATCTCACAGCAACCTCCAGCTCTTGGGCTCAAGCGATTCTCTTGCCTCAGCCTCCCAAGTAGCTGGGACTACAGGCGCCCACCACAGCGCCCAGCTAATTTTTGATGCAGTTCAGCCAGGGCCAGGCTCGAACCCGGAGCCCTTGGTATATGGGGTTGGCGCCCTACTCGCTGAGCCCCAGGCGCCACCCCCGGCTATGACCTTTTAAAGCACCACCACACGCAGCAGACTCAACTAGAGCAGCTTCTGACACTGGACCTTGAGGTGCTGTGGATGTGGAATTTGGGTTTCTCTTTACGCTTCTGGACCTGAGATACCTGGAGTGTGTTGTGTTTGGCAGCGTCCCTGGCCCCCCCCCCCCCGCCCCATTAGATGCCAGTTAGAGCCTCCTTCTCACTCCGCCCATAGTTTGTGCTTTTTCTTTCTTCCCCAGTTAAACCAGAGTTTCTCAAACTGTGCAGTGACATCCTGTTTTGGTTGTAGGCGACCATCCTGTGTTTAGTACTATCCCTGGTCCCTACCCATTAGATGCTAATTCATCTCCCCTTGTGACAACTGAAGTTATCTCCAGACACTGTCACATGTGCCCCAGCATGCCCGACTGTCCTCAGCTGTAACCATTGGTGTAGGGACTCCCTTTCCTTCCTTAGAAAAATGACTTTTTCTATCAAAGTGGCTAAGCCTTCCCCACATTTGATTTTTCCATGCCACAATTATCCAGTTCATGTCCCAAGGACTATTTTGCCTCAAGGGAAAGTGGTCTATTGCATTTCCAGGCACCACTCACAATGTACACCAGGCCAGAAAGTTTTCTGAAAAATTTATTGATATACTAAGAAGTAACAAAAAGACAAAAATCTCCTGACACCATTTGCTAATATCGCTCCCCACAAAATAAATTAACACCAGTCTAAATCTGCAACCTATCCTAGTGTTAGTTTTTAAAAACTGCTAGAAATCCCACAGAATCATGAAATGCACTTGAGTAAATATCCGCTTATCTAGGCACTACCTTTCCCACCTCCAATCTCTTCCCCCGAAGTCTCCTGGGCTCCTTGGGGGAAGTATTTCCTTGAAGGGGTTGGTCCCAACTAAATGTGGGGGCTGGGCTGCTGCCCTATTTCAGCAAAGATCTTTTTTTACCCAGAGAAATAACATATCCACTTTTGTTCTCTCAAGAAAGCAAACTAAACACCATAGTTTAAAGCAATTGGAGTGGCATACGTGATTTTTTTTTTTGCTGTTTTTGGCAGGGGCTGGGTTTGAACCCTCCACCTCTGGCATATGGGGCCGGCGCCCTACTCCTTTGAGCCACAGGTGCTGCCCCATACATGATTTTCTTTTTAATTAGAAAACAAATCAAGCCAATGAATGGCATTTGTTCAACCTCTAGTCTTCCCCTCATGGCCCAGAACCCTCTCTAGCCAAATTCTTAGTGTAACCAAAAATAAGGAACACTCTTTTTGGTATGATAAAATACATATAAAAATGCAGCCAAATGGCCACTTCTTCCTGAATGATACAGAAGCAAACAAGACAGAGGTTCACACACCCACCAAATATGCATACAGTGACATTTCACATAAGACCCTTGGGGATAAACGAATCTTAAGCCAGATGTGGTAGATGCCTAGCTACACACATAAATAGCAGCAAATAAAATATTAAAAGTACTAATTTTATTTATTGGTAAACATAAGACAACTGACTCCGAGCATCCGCTGCAATGGCAGCCGGGATGCTCGTGTCTGTACACACGCACACTCTGCAATGTGAACCACAAGGGTTCCCAAGCACCAGGAAAAGACACACTCAACATAGCAAGGCAAAGTGGCTGGGAGTAAAGGTGTTTGCAGGTTCAAACTTTGGGATTGAAGTAGCTGGCAATTAGAAAGGCACCAAATCAGGGTTTGGAGAGACCTGGCTGCTGGGGCCCAGTTGGTTATCCCAGGCCCCCCAGGACAGGTACCCCCATTCCTTCAACAGCTCCTGGGACCCTGGGGTTACTCCTGAGGATGTGCCAAGAGGCAGCTGCCAGACTGGCTTTGGAACCCTAAGCATACTGTCTGGCAGCAAAGAGGCTGTTGGCTTCTCTGCAAGGGGCACTGGCATGCTGGGATCCATTCTCCCCAGGCTGTACAGGGACAATGGCTTCCCCTCACTGCCCACTTCCAGTTTCAGCCTTGCTGTCTGGCCCAGCCCTCTCGTCTGCAGAGGTGAGCACCAGGCCTATCTTAACAGCCAAGGACAAGGGTCCCTCCCCAAAGGCACACTGTTGTGATCAATTTGGCTACACAAATGCTACCTCTTCCTATTTGGCATAGAGTGAGGTATAGGGGGCTTACAGCCTGGCTGGCCTGCACCTGGTCTCAGCCAAATCCTACTGCCCAACTCCAGGCTGGTTTGTGGACTATAGTTCTTCCCTGTCATGTCTAGAGTGAAGCTCTGTACCTGCCAGCTGACTTCAACCAAGGACAGAAACAGGCCCATCTTCCTTTGCTTTTTGGCATCAGATACCCAGTAACCAGACTGCCTGCTGCTACTGCTGGTCTGTCCCTGTCCTACGCTGGTGTCTCAGAACACAAATCCTGGTGTTGTAAGAAATCATGCACTACAGTTCCCAGACGCAGCTGTCTATAGGGCAGGGGACAGACCTTGAGGTCCAGGCTGGTAGGCTTTGGCCTATTGGGATACTCTGCCAGGTGGGCTGCTCTGACTTGGTCCTGCCTCCCAAAGCAACATTGCTTCTCAGCTTGGAAGGGACAGAGCATGTCACCACTGAAGGTGTGTGTGTGGGGGATTGTCAAGGAAAGTGGTCAGTCCACCTGGGCAGGGCCCTGTGTGGGGAAAGGAAGGGGAAGTTGCCATGGGCGGCAACTATGGCAAACACCTGCACGCAGCCAGGAGCTGGACAGCACAGCACATCAACCTGCAGCCGGTGCCTGCACTTCTGCCCTTGGTGGTCCCTACGGCAGGACGTGGCTGTGATTAGGACTAAGCTGGGACAAATTCCAGTGAGTAGAAAGGCTCTCCAGCTTCTCTCTGGACCTCAGTCCCAGGGGACCTTCAACCCTTCAGAACTGGTGAGAGGGCTGTGGCTGGTTTGGAAGGGGATCAGGGTCACAGGCCAGCAGGAAGGACGGCAGTGACACATCCTGCCCCCAGACCCAACTTGGAGGCTCTCCATATGAGACTGAGCTGTGGGACCAGCGGTCTACCACACTGGGCTCTCAGGACTACTCCGGGGCTGCATGTTATTCTGAATTAGGGTGTGATAGCTGCAAACTCAACCCTTCCAGCACCCTGTCCCACTCCTGCTACCAACACCTTGAATTAGACATGAAGGCCCCAGCTGGCTCCCTGCTATGGGGTAGGGCCCATACCTCTTGGCAGCTCAGGCACTGCTGGGAAAGGAGGGGCTCCAAACAGCCAGGCCTGTCCCAGCTGCACCCTATCTCCTAAAATTGCTCCAGGCAGAGGGGGTACTGGTTTGGCTCTCCCCAGTGAACTTTCTCTCCCCACCCTGGGGGAGAAGTCAAGCTGCACTGGGAGAAGGCACCACAGCAAAGAGAGCAGAGCAAAGCTGCCACCAGCCACCAGGTGCCTGAGGTGAGCCAGGACAGGGAGATGACAGCTGAGAGGTAGGAGTGTGGGGACCCCGGGCCCCACCAAGGCAAAGACACAGGTCCTTGCCCAAGATCCAGGACAGGGCGGGCACTGGAGAGAAGCCCCTTCCGCGCTTGCCCGGAGAGGAGCTCACACCCCCCTCTTCCCCAACCCAGCCCCTCCAGAGGGTTTGGGCTTCGGTTCAGTTCAGAAGGGGAGGCAGGTAAGACCCAGGCAGCTGGAGGCAGGCCTTCAGTAATGTCTCAGGTTGAAGAAGCCCACACTGGTGGGGGACTCCTTCACCGTGACAGTGATGAGGTTGGCAGTGACATCAGTCACAAAGACATGCTCTATGAGGCTGCGAGTGGGCTTCCAGTCCTGGCTGGTCTGGATGGACACTGACAGGTTCTGCCCAGCGCTGGGCGGCGACACCAAGTCGGGGTCTGAGTCGGAGCTGCTGCTGTCCTCACCGGCGCTCATCTCAGGCAGCACTGCTGCCTTGCGGAGGTCTCCTGGGGCTGTTCGACTGTCCTGCCCACGGGGGGTAGCATCACCCTTAACACAGTCCCTCTTGCCTGCAGGGGTGGGCAGAGCTGCCACCCTAGGGGCCAACTTCTCACTTTTGCTTGTGTCGGTGGACATGCTGGCCCCACTGCCCCCAGTGGGGCCACCCCCGGAGCCCTTCCCAGCAGCTGAGTTGGTGGTGGGGATATCCTTGGTGGTCGAGGTGTGGCGGGCAAGCAGGCCCACCCCAGGCATGCCATTCTTGACGCTCTGTAAGTCCAAGACCTGGAGGCTCAGTTCCTGGGTAGGTACTGGCTGAGGGCCCAGGCACCCAGCAGGGATCCTGCTACCGCTGTGGGCATGCGGGGGTCCCCCTGTACTCCCCACTTTTTGCTCTGCAGCCCCGCTGCCTGGGGCCTTTGGGACTTTGCTTCCTGGGGGGCTCAGCCCCAGATCCCCTTTCTGTGTCCTCATCTTCAGGTCCAGCCCAAGGCCACATTTGTTGGTGGTCTGGGCCTTAAGAGCCAACCGGCTGGCAGCCTGGGCAGAGCCCTGGCCCATCCTGTTCATGTAATGCACGATGGAGCTCTGCCAGCTGATGCCACCACGGCTGGGGCTGCTGGCCACACCCTTCATCAGGCTGGCCAGGTTCTCTGGGGTGGCCATGGTGCTGGGGCCACCACAAGCCTCTTTGGCATGGGCCTTCAGGGCTGCTAGGCCTGCCACAGGGGCACTGAGTGGAGAGGGTAGCTTGCTGGCTGGGCTCCCTAGATCTTTCCGGGCAGTTTTCAGCACCTTGGCCAGGCTCATGGGTCTCCGGGCCGCCTTCTGCTCTGGAGGAAGGGGCTTGCGTCCTCGCTTCTTACGGATGGGATCCTTCAGCTCAGGTTTGGCAACCAGGATCTGGGCCTTCTTCTGAGGCACTGGGTGACTCTCGCGGCCTCGAGGGCCCCTCTTGGTGTCTAAGTCACTGTCATCCTCTTCATCTGAGGAGGAGGAGGAAGATGTGGAGGAAGAGGAAGAACTGCTGGATTTGGACTTGGAGGGAGCATCGGGCTCCTGGAAGGGCAAAAGAGACGGTGTCACACTTCCACTGCCTGGCCCCAAGCTCCAGAGAACTACACTGTCCCCAAGGGGCACTAGGCACCTTGTGGTCAGCACCTCCATGGTTTTCAGACTAGAGAGGGAGACAGGAAGGAGCAATTTCCTACCATGTTGTTCCAGAACAGCCCTTATAGTTGTTCTCCCCAGGGAGAACTAGCCTCCACTCTGTGGAGATTAAAGGCAAAAAAAGAAATAAAAAATAATAATAATAAGGTTTTATAAAATGTAGGTAGATAGGGCTGAGTGCAGTGGCTTCTGCCTGTGATCCCAGCACTTTGGGAGGCTGAGATGGGAGGGTCTCCATGAGGCATTTTAGGCCAGTCTGTGCAACGTGGAGGTACCCCACCGCTACAAGAAACTAAAAATTAGCTGGGTGTGGTGACCTGCCTGTAGTTCCAGCCATTTGAGAAGCTAAGGCAGGAGGATTGCTTGAGCCCAGGAGTTTCAAGGCTGCTATGAGCTAGGATCAAACCACTGTACTCCAGGCTGGGCGAAATAATTAAAAAGGAATTTTAACAGGTACTATGCCTTAGGGAGACAGACTTGATACCCAGTCCCCCACTGCACGGCCCTCCCAACTAGAAGGGGAGCAACCAGAAGGCCTCAGAGGTCCCCTGGAATGTACTCCCACACCCCAAAAGCATACCACCTTGCAGAGATCCCTCTCCCCACCACCCTGCCTGAAAGAAGATTCTAAACAGGAGAGAAGCCAGCGTAGGCTAGCTAACAAGACTCTAAGGGGGAGTGGGGTGTTAAGTGACTGAGCTTGTGGCCACAGTATTTCAGGGGGACAGGGCGAGGGAGTAGTGACCCTGAGGAAGAAATCAAAGGCACACTGAGGCCAGACCCTCCATCCCCATCCTGGTCGACTAAATCCAGGGGGAAGGGAGCAATGCCGAGGACCCTGGTGTTTATGAGGAAGCCCCCATAAGTCCCATCACCTAGTAGAGAAGGGGCGATAGCAGGTGTCCCTGGCTACGGGGTACTAAGGTGCACACAAAGGGCCCAGTATCCTGGGCCTGATGGATGATTCCCATCTACAACCTATGAGCACCTACAGTATGCATGCTTCTTGTTCTTTGTTCCCCAATGGGGTGTGTAGTCAGCAGCTCAGTGCGACCCTGTTACCCAGTAGGAAGGAGTATAAGAGAATGGAGTCAACTGAAGCAGGAAGCCACCTCCAGGGGCCCAAGGCCAGCGAGGGGGTGGGGAACAGCTAGCTGTGTAGCTGGCTGGCACCACTCAGAGGGCAAGAGGCCACAAGAAAGGGCGGTCCTGTCTCCACTGCTGCAGAAGTACCTCTCCCTCTTCCTGAGGGCCTCACATCTTCCCTTCCCTGCTGGCTGCCCAGCCCAATGGGGTCAGCAAGGAAGGCATAGCCACTCACCTTGAGCTTGGAGCTCCGGCTACAGGAGGACATCGCAGTGAGCTTTCTTGGCCGACCTCTTGGCCGCTTTCCTCTCTTCCGGTTCTGCACCTCCTTCTCGTGTTCCCTGAAGGCACATCCCAATTAGGGAGGGAGGAACCCTGCACACACCCCCTGCCACCACTTGGAACCAGGCAGCACCCCCATCTGTGGGGGCACCCATAGCAGAGGTCTGGACTCCATTCTTGGCAATAAGGCTTGGCATTATTTTTCTAACTATCCCATTTCACTTGAATTTAGGTAAAGACAAGCCAAAGATATGAAAGCAAAGCTGGAGATGAGCAGCTCCCCAGTTTCCTCTGCCCCCCATGAGGCAGCTTTCTGCAGGTAGGATGTTCTGTGGATACTCCAGCATATCCCAGCTGGAAGCAGCCTTTGTGGTCATGGGGGCCCAACCTCTACACCATCAAGAGGAGATGCCCGCAACCCCAGGCACCTGCCCTCACCTCTCATTGGTGACCTCAGCACCAAGGGTTGGCTTTCTGCCATGCAGCCTTCCCAGAGCCTGCTACCATGCATGGATATCTCTCTAGTTCTGAATTCTAGTCTTCACAGAGCACACAATTCTGAAGTGGCCAGGGCTCCAGACCTGCACCCCCTGTGGTTCCCCCAAAGCAGCCCCCATGCCTGGGAGTGAGGAAGCCCTTAGATAACGCCGACATACCAGGCTATCCCATGGGACGGGGCCCTGGTAATTAAAACGGGCAAACATCATCTCACTGGGGCCTGAAGGTAAAGCTCCCAACAATCAGGCAAAGCTCAAGTGTCAAAGCATTGGCCCTCGACTTACAACATCCTAAAAGGACAACGAGGCATCTCATCTTGTGGGTCTCTCTCTGCAGAAACATCAGCCTGGGCACTGGACACTGTGAGCCTGTGGCGTGCCCTTCCCAAGACCAAGCAACTGCCTGTCCCTAGTGCCCAAGAGAACGTGGGGCATCACCTTCTTGGGTTTTTTTCTTCCATGATGTAATCCAGACCACCCCTGGTTTTTGAACTCTCGTATGTCTGATATTTCTGCTCCTGTCTGCTGCACAGCGGAGAGAGGGACAGGCCCTCTCTTGGCAGTCAGGGCGCTATCTTAGAGGGACAGCAGTGGACCAGCTCCTGAAGTGGGTTACGCCATCACCTCCCTTCCCAAGGCTTACAGGCCTCAGTCAGGAATCAAAGAGAAGAGGTTGCTGCTGAGATTTCCCGAAGGTACTTAAGCTAGAGCACGCTTGTCACACCTTTCCTCATCCCTCTAAAAACCTATTATTTTCCTCCACTGTCACAGCCCCTCTAGGGAGAGCCAAAATGTCCTACTACAGTGGAAAAAAGTGAACACAGCTTCAGCTTCCAGAGAATAAGTTTGCCAGTCTGACCCCAGCCGGGAAAGATCTGAGCAACCAATTCATCTGTCTCTATCAACAGGGCAGGCTGCAGTAAGGGGGAGGTATCAGAGCCACTACCTCCGCCTTGCTATGTTCATAAACAACACTTCCCAGAAGGGTGTGCTGGGGTGGCAGAGGCCTCCCTCCCACCTTCACCCTTCACTATCTCAAGGAGACCTATCTCTTAAGTCAAGTCTCCTATCTAAAAATAGAAATGACATCTAGAATTACAAAAGCAACTGGCTCAACACTGGCAACAGGGCCCCCCAGGGGCTCCCTTGGTACTGTAGCCCAGAAGAAAATAAATCTGTTGTTCTCGATAGAGACACTGTAGCAGGCATAACCTTGCTGTGTGTTCCAGCCCCCTCTCTGAGCCATCCCAGTGGCACACTCATGCAGGGCCAGAAGGACAGGTCTGTACTGTTATGGCAAACCTGCTATCCTGGTTTTTATTAGTGCTGCCTGCAAATTACTCAACAGAAAAAGCCTTGAGAAGCCAGGATCCTTACACGAAATGAACCAAGCAGGTTCATTTTCGCAAGTCTGGCTATCAGAAAGCCCAAAGAAGCACTTACTCAGGGTTTCCTCAGGAATAGGTGTGGCCGGGAGATGTTGTGACCCACTTCAGAACTGTGTGCTGGCTGGGAGAAGGTGAGTGGAACAGCCATGGAGATGGCATTGGAGACCCTGGGGCCAGTTCTGTTATAGACCTCAGACCACAGCCCCAATCCTGGTGCAACCAACGACTGCCCTCCCACCCCCCTTCCCATGGCAGTTAACTCTCACTTCTTCTGGAAGGCCAGGAGCAGCCTTGGGTCCAGGATGTTCTCTTCTGGCTCCCAGCTGTTATGTCTGGAAGAGCAAAGAAGAGGGTGGCATCAAACACTAGAGAGTGACCTGTTCCCCCGGTCCTGTGGCAGTTCTCAAAGGTGCAAACCCAGGTTCTGGAGGCTGGGGACCTTGAAGCCAGCACTCTCACCTCAAACCTAAAGAGACACTTCTACTTCAGCCCTCCAATTAAAACACAGCCACAAGAGGACTCTCACTTTCTCCACCAGGGAGAAAACCAAATCCCAACAAAACGCAAAGTTGCAGAGAGGGAATCCCCCAAACCCTGGCCCGGAGCCAGGGAGGGAAGGGAAGGCAGGTCTAGGAGGCAGGGAGGGGCACAGGCGCACAGCCCAAGGCTCAGAACAATGTGGCTGGGCCCAGGCAAGCGCGGGCCGGCACGGGAGGGGGCGCAAAGAAAGAAGAGTTGGGGTCCATGAAGAAGGGGGACTGGGCTACTGGAGCAGCTGTGAAGAGAGCCCCTCTGGGGATGCTAAATCCTCTCCTTCCCATTAAAAGAAAGAGAAAGAAACCCTACATCCTTCATCAGAAAGCTCAGGTTACAGCGAAGAAAACACGGACAGGAGGGGGGGCGCACATCCCGCGTTCCCACTCGGCCGAGCCGGGGAGGGGTGTGCGGGGAGGGGGGCGCATGCAACAAATGGGCGCGGGCGGGGCGCGCGGCCGGAGGGGGCTTCCCGCGCGGGAGGCCGCCAGGCCTCACACCCCGCGGGCTTGTAAACAAAGGGCAGTTCGGTGATGGGCGCCCCCAACGAGCCGGAGTAGCCCACGAGGACCCCGTGAACTTCGCGCCCTGCCCGCAGAAGTCCTCGGCCCCTCTACCGCGCGGCCGAGGGTCCCTCCCCTACCCCTCGGCGAGGTGAGGCGGGCGGGTGGGCAGGCGCCGCTGTGGGGGACTCACTTGGAGGACCAGCCGCGCCACTTGACCAGGTACTCCAGCTTGCCCTGCGGAGAGAAGGGGCGGGTGAGCTGGGGGCCGGCGGCGGGCGGCGGGCGGGAGGGGTGGCGGGCTGGGCCGCACGCACCTTGCGGAGCCGCTTGCTCAGGATGCACTCAGCGGCGAAGACCTGCTCGCCCACGCTGCTCAACTCCTCCATGCTGCAGCAAAGCCAACCCGCTCGCGGCCCCGCCGCCCTCCCGCACCGCCGCGCGCCCAGCGGCCGCTCACAAAGCACCGCCCCCGTCCGGCCCGGCCCGCCCCGCGCACGCGCACCGCCGTCCCGCGCCGGCGCCCGAGCCCGCCGTCCGCCCCCGCGAGCCGCCCAAACCCGGAGTGGGCCAATCAGCGCTCGGGGGCGGGCGCGGGGCGGGGCGCGCATTGTCCGTGGCGGGCTGGGCGTCGCGCCGGCTGCGGTTCCGGGCGCTTGGGGACCGGGTTCGCGGATCCGGGGTTCTGGTGGTCTGGGGCTTAGAGGGAAGGGACGCCCAGGGGCTTCGGACCCGAGGTCGTCCACCGAGTCCGGCTCGGTTCCTGAGGCGTGCATGGTCTCCCTCCCAGCTTCGTTTTCCGTGCAAAAAGCCATTGTTCTGGCCCGAAGGGAGGGAAGCGGGACGGGGCGCGGCAGCCGCTTCCTGCCCCTGCCGGGGAGGGGCGCTGTCCCGGGGGCCAGGGGATCGCGGCTCGCCGGCGCTTTGAACTTGGGTTCCCTGAGTCTGCAGGCAGTCGGCCGCGGGTACGGGGAAGGAATTGGAGGTATAGGATGGGGCGGGGGCGGGGGCGCGGATAACAGAAACGTAGTAGCGCGGGCTTTTCTCCCCAAAGGCTACAGAGGAAAAGGCACGAACTGAAAACTCCAGTCACCCCAAGGAATAAACAATACGAAGGGCTCAAAGTTCTCATTACATAGTTAAGAAAAGTGGATCTGGATTCCAAGTTTTATGGCACACATAGGGCAAAAACCACCTACACCTTTTCTGAATTTGTTTCACAATTTTGATGAAATGAATATGGACTGGGAGCAGTTTGAAGAGCTGTTTCCAACTTAGGACTGGGACATTGATGGCCCGCCAGGGTTTGGCAGCCATTGTCCTTCAGTTCAATTGCCCATAGCAGAAAAGAGACCAGACTGTCCTGGAAGTGGGGGTGGCCCGGAGGAGTCCTCCCTGGAGTCAGCCCGGCCGACTACCTTTTATTTTCCTGGAAGACTGAAATTCCATTTAGCGATTCACCTTTTAAGTTATTTACATTTTGAATTAGAGCAAATCAAACACATAATGAAGGAGATATGTGTTAGCCTTAACTTCAGGTGACAATTCTAACTCAGTGAAAATTCATTTTCCGGTTTTGTTTCTCCCTGAACACAGCTGCAGAGTACTTTTTCTGTTGAGCAAATCAAAAAGTCGTTTATTGTGGGAGACTGTCTCAATGTAATTATGATCATTAAAACATTTATAAAGGATTCCGCTCGGGAAATGTGGGAGTTTGTTTTAACAGAAAGGCCTACTCCAGAAAATGCTCAACTGTAGGAACCCACGTTTCCATCTGGCATGTTCTTCAGTTTATTCAGTTAAATAGAGCAAATTCATTTGCTATCCTGGAAAGAACTTTCAAACTCAGGTATTGTTTGCAAAGAAGACAAGAGAAAGGAACTTTTGCTTATGGGGAAGGTGATTGCCACTTAGAAGGATGTGTAGCACAGAATTCTTGTTTGGAGAGAAAACTGGGCTCTGGAGTGAAGAGACTGTCCCAGTGCCTCTGTGCATCCCTGTGTGATGCAGCCTGGCTGTAAATGGTGACCTTGAGGGCAAAAGTGTATTTATGGTAATCCTACAAATAGCTGGATCCGTTTCAACTCACATTTCCATGCAGAATTCATTGTGGGAGTAAGATTTTGCCCTGGAAGTTTCCAGTTTCTTCGTTGACTCATGGTACCCTGGGATACGTACTTTATTTCTTTGCCTTTTAAAGAAGACTTGAAAAGGGGAGTTACGTCTTTTCTCAGAAGTAAATATGTCTAGAATTTGATACTAGCCCATGGGGGGAAAACAATTTCCTGGAAAATTTAACACATCATCTGTTGAAATGCAGACTCCCATTTTGAGTAAAATAATATTTCGATAATTCATTTGGAGAAACATTGACTAGAATGAAACCAAGAGATAAATGCAGTGAGGGTACGATCCAAAATTGGTGATGTGTTCCTTGAAAACAAAGCTGGGTGATGGCAGAAGTGAAGAACAATCCCAGCTAATGTAATTGTGTCAAAACATAGGCTGGAGCAGATTCTGTCTTCCATTTTGACAGTCATCAAGATTATCATGACAAATTAGAACTGATCATTTTATTGTTCATTCAACAAACACTCAGCACTTGCTGTCACGTAGGCACTACTGGATGTGTTGTAGCAGTAAGATACCTACAGCCCCATGGAATGTGACTTTGTCCATGAAGGAGATGCCTTCTACCCACGCCCTCCAATTCGGTGCCATTGGCCACTGTGGCTCTGAGCACTTGCAATGTGGCCAGCACTGCTGAGAATAGAATTTTAAATTCTATTTAGATTTAAGTGATTTAAATAGCCACATGTAGCTAGTGCTCTGTGTGCTGGGCACTGAGCAGGTGCATGGGAATACAAGGGAAATACCTGAAACATTTTAAGAGAAAGTAATAATGAGGTCAAACAATTAAGTTCACAAACTCATGCTAGAAAAAGTGCTTTGAAGGGTGAGCTCAGTCCTGGCCAAGGGAAGTACCTTGGAGGTGACCATTCAACAATGAGGCATGTAGCACTTTCTCTAGGATGATTTTGCCACCTTGTCAGACATTGTACTGTTACATAAACTAATCTACACTCATGCTTAATTATATGTGAGAATGTTTAAAACCCATCCAAAAAGCGATATTGAAGGAGCCCATTCAGAGAGTAGGCTCATGATTTAGTACCACTTTCTGTTTGAGTGACAATGCTGAGCACAAGTATTACCGCTAAGTTCAGAGGATAAGTATTTTCACGCTGTGCTTGTGGATAAAAAATTAGAGATACCAAGACAAGGAATGACTCACTCTGAAGTCAATGGAAAAGTCAGGAATTGATATCAGTCCTGTGACCCTAGCTCTGGCAGTAAAACTAGATAACATTAGTTACATCTCACAAAACAGTTTCATGAGAGCTCTTAGTTTTTCTAAAAATACTTCCGAGGAATTGAATCTTAAATTCTACTTAATTTTAAATAATTTAAATAGCCACATGCAGCTAGTGGGCATCATGCAGGGGCATAGGAATATGAAGGAAATCCTCAAAACATACTCTGAAAATACTGTCTCTGGCCATCAAAGAATGGCAGCTAAAAACAGTCACCAGAGAACCCCCCTGCCCCAAACTGGTCTATATGGGATGCACTCAGGGTATATAACATACCATACAGTATTTATCATTCAAAGTGATACTATGTCACCCCCCCCACATTTGCAAGTCGAAGGTGTGATTTACAGGCTAGCTGTGTTATGTCATGCTGTTTCTATATACATAATGGATAAATATATATACTTGACACACAGCATTTATGTATCAGAAGTCAAGTAAAAATAAGCATAGTTCAGGCGCTTGCAGACGTCATTTGCCTAAAACCCCTGGGCATGTGACACAAGGTTGAACCCTGGATCCTGACATAGGACACCCCAGAGGCAGCCTGCGGCTTTCACTATTTAGAAGGGTTCTCACAAAGGGCGGGTGCCTTAGCCTTCCTTTTGCTGATGAGACAGGAATCCAAAATTGCATCATTGCAGAGCTGTGGGGTCCGACCCTGCTGTCTCTCATGATTGCCTTGTGGGGTGGGGAGGACCCTCTAGAAGAATCCAGCGCTTGCTGCCCGGCCCGTGTACACCCCTAAAGCCCTGTGTCCACTGAAGCTGGAGGAGGGGGAGGTCGAGGAATAATGTTACAGGAGGTGGGAACGGACAGTTCATTCCTTTTATGATGTTGCTCCATAAAAGGAGGTCTCCATTACACAAGGTTTTATTTTAAAGGATGTCATTTATTAATTTTGCAATCAGATCAGTCCCAATTCCAGGTTTTTACTATCAAAGTAGTGCACTGATGACCATCTTTGTCTTCCCTGTGCAAAGCGCTGGCGTATCTATGGAATATGTGCACAGATGCTGTAGTCAAAGGATATGTGAGTCCCCGAGGGTCCGTGCTAATTCACACACTGGGTAGACAGGGTCGTCTCTGTGCCCTGTTTACCACAACCCTGCCAGTTATGACAGGTTGAGGGGATTTCTGAGCGTCTTCCATGCTCAGCTAACACAAATTAATCACCTTGGTAGTCAAGCTGCCTCTGCCTTTTCTGAGATCTTTGCCTGGTGCAGAGCTGTTACAGTGTAAAATGATTGTATGAATACAGTTTTCCAGTATGAAATGCTTTTATTTTCAAATTTAAAAAATAGACTAGGCACAGTGGCTCACTCCTGTAATCCCAAATTCTGGGGGCACAACACAGGAGGAGCTCACTCTTGTGAGCTCACTCCTTTGAGCTCAGGAGTTCAAGACCAGCCTCAGCCAGAATGAAGCATTATCTCTACTAAAAATAGAAAAATTGATCAGGCAATGGCCACTCACACCTGTAATCCTAGCACTCTGGAAGGCTGAGGCAGATGGATTGCTTGAGGTCAAGAGATCCAGACCAGACTGAGCCAGAACAAGACCTTGTCTCTAAAAAAAAAAAAAAAAAAAAAGGCCAGGCATTTTGGTGGGCACCCAAAGTCTAAGCTCCTTTGGAGGTTGAGGCAAGAGAAGAATTTGAGCCTAAGAGTTCGAGGTTGCTATGAAAATGAGCTATGAGGCCAGGACATTCTACCAAGGGCAACAAAATGAAATTCTGTCTCAAAAAAAAAAAAAAATTATCCGGACATATGGTTGGTCCCTGTCATCCCAGCTACTTGGGAGGCTGAGGCAGGAGGATCGCTTAAGCCCAGGAGTTGGAAGTTGTAGGGAACTGTGATGAGCCCACGGTACTGCAGCCTGGGCAACAGAGTGAGACTTTGTCTCAAACAAACAAGCAAACAGCATCAAAAATAACTTACAGTTACCAAGGTCTAAAATCAAGGCGTGAAGCCCTTGCTTAAAAACAATTTGGTCAGGGATTCAAAGTGTTTTCAAGTGCACAATTCATCAACGTGCTAATTGTTCTCAGGCATCTTTGTGCATCCCTCCGGCACCATCAATAAACCCAAAGCTTTAAAGATTCGAGAACTGTGCTCTCACTGAGTGGACACGGGGAGGGGTATCTGGCACACCTTTGTGTGTGGGACATAACCACAAGAGGGACTCTACCTAACAAAATCAAATATTTTGACCTGGTTGTTTGTACCCTCACATTAACCTGAAATAAATTTACTTTTCAAAAAAAGTAAATAAATGCAGTCCTGTACACACACACACAAAAAACTTTCGAGAACTACATTGCAAGACCCTCTCTGTCACACTTCTGTTCTATTTTACCCCTGTCATTAGCTTCTTGTCTGAAAGAACCAAACACAGAAATGTCATTCAGGTCACACAAACAAAAGAGAGATCTTGAATCCTGCTTCTTTTTGGTGGGAGAGTATAAAGATATGTCATAAAAAAAACAACCTGATCTTCCTATTAAAAGGTGGGGGGCAGTGCCTGTGACTCAGTGGGTAGGGTACCGGCCCCATATACCGAAGGTGGAGCGTTCAAACCCAGCCCCAGCCAAAACTGCAACAACAACAAAAAAATAGCCAAGTGTTGTGGCCGGCGTCTGTAGTCCCAGCTACTTGGGAGGGTGAGGCAAGAGAATCGCCTAAGCCCAGGAGTTGGAGGTTGCTGTGAGCTGTGTGATGCCATGGCACTCCACCGAGGGCGATAAAGTGAGATTCTGTCTCTACAAAAAAAAAGAGAGAGAGAGAGAGAGAGAGAGAGAGAAGCCTGATCTGGCCTCTTATTGGCAGAGATCAGAAATTGGTCATGATTGGAGGAATTGTATTTTGAGTCAGGGAGTTTTAAAACCAGAAGGAACCACAAATTTCATTTTGTGCGAACAGAGTGGCCAGAGAACGTCCAGGCTCATCAGGTGGGTGAGGATCCGGGCCTGGGCTCCTGCCTGGACCCCTTCGCGGGAAACCTTCCTCCCTCCCTGTCTGCAGTACTCCCGCTGCCTCCCTTTCTGGAGGTGACAAATGCTGCCCCTTCCCAGGCTCCCCTCCAGAGGTGTGCCTGTGCCAACTTGGACCTGGGGGCATTTTCTCGTGGCATGCCCTGCTGCTCTGTGCCGTGCTTCTTCTTAGCAATGTGGCCCGAGGGTCATTCCCCATCCAGTTGAGAGACCCACCTCCGTCCTTTAGGATATTCTGTGTAAGGGTGACCTGTGGTTTATGCAGGGAGACCCCGATGGATGATGCTGGTGGCTTCTGCCGTTAGCTCCTGCTGTCCTGCATGGACTTGTTTAGAAATCAGTTTCTCTGTGTGCTAGACTCTGAGAGAGGCAGGCCCTCGGCAGTGGTGTCTGTTACAGTGACCACAGAAACAAAACGCTGTGAACTTAACTAACCACACACAGATGCGTCTTCTGGCGATCTTAGCAACTTTGGGGCTTATGTCCTCACTGGGCTCGGCGTGAGTTGGGAAAGAACAGGCTCTTGACGGCGGCAGGGTGGCCACTGTCTTTTGAGATTGTTTCTAGATATTCCTCTTTGGAGCTAAAACTTTGTATTTTATGTGTCCTGGCTCTGTGGGCAGGAAGGCTACTGTCCACATTACAATTTCTGATTTTTTTTTTTTTTGCATTTTTTGGCTGGGGCTGGGTTTGAACCTGCCACTTCTGGTATATGGGGCCAGTGCCCTACTCCTTTGAGCCACAGGTGCCACCCAACGTTTTCTTATTCTTTGGGTCCAGTACAAGTTACATCCTGTGGTCACTGTCTTTTAGAGCCTTGTGTCCTGGTGTGAAATGTGCCCGGGAATGTGTATCAATGAACTCCCAACTTCGCTAGGGGGCATGGGACAGAGCAGCGAGCACTCACTCAGAGAGCACTCTTGGGGTGATATGTGGTTGGGAAATCGCTGGCCCGTGTTTGCAGAGTGGCTGCTCTTGGCCAGGTGCTGCAAGAAGATACAGACCCAGGACACTCACAGGACACCCTGGAGGCGCCAGCAGTGATGACGAAGCCCTGGGGCTGTGGCCATTGTCGTAGGTCCTCTTGTGGGTCTAATTTTCTTTTCTTTCTTTCTTTCTTTCTTTCTTTTTTTTTTTTTTTGAGGCAGAGTAGCTGAGACTATGGGGTGCCCACTACAATGCCCAGCTATTTTTAGAGACAAGGTCTCGCTTTCGCTCAGGCTGGTCTCAAACCCATGAGCTCAGGAGATCCACCCGCCTTGGCCTCCAAGCCTGCTGGGATTACAGGTGTGAGCCACTGTGCCCAGCCCTAATTTAAAGACACCCGTCACACTGGTGTTCACTGGGCTCTGTTGCCCAGGCTGGAGTACAGTGGGCCCACTTGTATTTCCTAATACAGCTACATTTAGAGGTCTTGGAGGTTAGGAATTTGTGGGAGACACGATTTAGCCCATGACATCGGAACTGTCCTCACTGCCACCTCCTGCTTTGGCTCTGTGCTGTTCTCACCATCTTGATAGCTGACATTTATCGGTGGTTCCCATGTGCCAGGCAGTGTGCTGGGTCCCTCCTGTGTTACCTTGTGCAAACTTCTTCCTTCCCTGTAGCCGCAGTGGGATCCATCATCCCCCCCAAGGACCACAAACAGACAAACCATCTCTTAAAGCATCCACATGGCCAGTTTTTTCTTCACCATTAGAGTCAATCACTCCGTGTCTGATTGAACCCCAGACCCTGTGTGCTTAGGGGCCAGTCCACATGAAAAATATTGATCAGAAAACAGCTCCAACCCCAAAGAATTAAATCTGGATCTGCTAGATGTATTTATAACAAAACTCTGTTGCACTGTACTGGAAACAGCATAAAAATGGAAGTGAGAAAATGCAGGTTCAGAGAAGCTGCTTAAGCCATTTGGGGTAAATTTATTCAGAAGTAGGCTGGACCTATTTTGTTTGTTTGTTTGTTTGTTTGTTTTTGAGACAGAGTCACCCTGGGTAGAGTGTTGTGCAATCACAGCTCACAGCAACTTCAAACTCTTGGGCTTAAGCGATTCTCTTGCCTCAGCCTCCCGAGTAGCTGGGACTACAGGCGCCTGCCGCAATGCCCGGCTATTTTTGTTGCATTTGCCACTGTTGTTTTAGCTGGCCAGGGCCAGGTTTGAACCCACCACCCTTGGTATATGGGGCCAGTGCCCTACCTACTGAGCTCGGGCACTGTCCTAGGCTAGACCTAGGACAGGTTGGTCTGTGTGTGTGTGTCCATATGGAAAGATCTCCACATTATTACATGGAAAAGTGAAGTGTGGGACCATATCGTATTTGTTTCCTGGGGCTGCCATAACAAGTCTCTATAAATCAGGTGGCTTCAAACACCAGAAATTTATTCTCTCAAAGTTTTGGAGGCGGGAAGTTTGAAATGAAGGTGTCAGCAGGCCATGCTCTCTTAGAAAGCTCTCAGGGGGCATGTGGGGGGCTCCTGCCTTCCTTCCCTCTTTTAGCTTCCGCAGGTGGTTACAGGCAATTCTTGGTGTCTTTGTGAAGCACAGTTCCACTCTGTGCCTGCACCTTCTCAGGGCTCTCTGCCCTGTGTCTCTGTGTCTGTTTGAAAACTCCCTCTCCCTTCTCTTATAAAGACACCAGTTATTGGATTCAGGCCCCAAACTCACTGCAGGATGATTTCATCTTAAGATTTTTAACTTGGGGGGAGGAGGGAGGGAGAAGAGGGGAGGAGAGAGGGGGATCAATGTGTTCCCACCTAATGGGCACAATGTAAGGGTATGTGACACAACTCCTGGGCGCAGGACACAAGTAACAGGGACTTCACCTAACAAACCCAAATGCTGGGCTGAGCATGGTGGCTCACACCTGTAATCCCAGCACTCTGGGAGGCTGAGGCAGGTGGATTGCCTGAGCTCAGGAGTTCGAGACTAACCTGAGCAAGAGGGAGACCCCGTCTCTAAAATATAGCTGGTCATGTGGCAGGTGCCTGTAGTCCTGGCTACTTGAGAGGCTGAAGCAGGAAGATCACTTGAGCCCAAGAGTTTGAGGTTGCTGTGGACTGTGATGTTACGGCACTTTACCAAGTTTGATAAAGTGAGATTCTGTCTCAGGAAAAGAAAAAACAATGGATGGAGCTGGAACATATTCTTCTTAGCAAAGTATCTCATGAGTGGAAGAAAAAATATCCAATGTACTCAGCCCTACTATGAAGCTAATTTATAGCTATCACATGAATGCTAAAACTCAATTATAGCACAAGATACGGGGAAAAGGGCAAGGGAAGGGAGGGGAGGGGGGAGGATGGGTGGAGGGAGGGTGATTGGTGGGATCACACCTACGGTGCATCTTAGAAGGGTGCAGGTGAAACTTACTACATACAGAATATAAATGTCTTCACATAGTGATTAAAAGGCCATGAAGGCTATGTTAAACAGTTTGATGAAAATATTTCAGATTGTATATGAAGTCAGCATATTGTGCCCCATGATTGCACTAATGTACAGAATTATGATTTAATAAAAAAGAAAAATAAAATAAAAATGTGTCATAGACCTAAATGTGAGATACAAAACTACGTGACTAAAACTCCTAAGAAATAATGTATGGTGATGTTGATTATTTTTTTTTTTTTTTGGCAGTTTATTGGCCAGGGTTGTGTTTGAACCTGCTACCTCCAATATATGGGGCCTGTGCCCTACTCCTTTGAGCCACAGGTGCCACCCTTCTTTCTTGCTTTTAAAATATCTTTCTGGACTGTACCATGGGTAACTGAAACCCCAAGAAGCAGAATTGTGGATAAAGAAAGACAACTATACTTTTGCCAGTATGATCCTGCATGCATACTCCTTTGTTTTTACCCAAATGAATCGAAAACATATCCAGATACAAAAATGCATATCTCGGCTTTATTTTATAATTTCCAAAACTTAGAAGCAACAAAGATTTCCTTCAGTAAGTGAATGGAGAAATAAATATCCCAATGTCTGGTATATCCTGATAATGCACTGTTATCCACTGCTAAAATGAAATGAGCAAACAAGCCATGGAAGCACATAGAGGAAATTTAGAGACCTATTATGGAATGGAAAAAAAAAAAAAAAGGCAACCTGCAAGGCTGCATCCTATATAATTCCAATTCTATGATATTCTGTAAAAGTAAAAGCTATGTAGACAGTAAAAAGATAAGTTGTTGCTAGGGACTTGTAGGGTTGGAGGGGTGAACAGATAGAGCACAGATCATTTTTAGGACAGTGAAACTATTCTGTACCATAATATACTTGTCATTATACATTTCTCAAAATCTGTAGAATGAACTATAATGTCAACTGTGGACTTGAGTGATAATGATGTGTCAATGTATGTTCATACTTATAGTAGACATACCACACAGGTGTGGGGCATTCCTAGTGAGGGAGGCTGTGAGTGTGAGGACACAGGAAGTACATGGGAGCTCTCTGTACTTTCTGCTCAGTTTTGCTGTGAACCTAAAATTACTCTAAAAGATAGTCATTTAAAAGAAAAATAATTCTAAGAGGGTTAGTTATAGTTTCTGCCTTATTCACGATCAGAGGTGATCCACTGAAGATTTCCACAAACACAGAAGTGATATAACTGCTTTCCCAAGGTTAACCTGGGGCAAGGCACAATAAGAATCAGGGACTCAGGGGAAAAGCTGAAATCCCATTTGATTGCTCACTGGCTAGACTATATGCAAGATTGCAAGGGGCTTGACAAGGCCTGGAAGGGAGGGACAGGAAGACATTGATGACCTCCTAGGGAAGGGCCCACATGACTTGGCACCTGGTTGGACATCACCATCCAAAGATGAGGATGAGAAGAAAAGAAAAGAAAACAAGGACAGTAAATTTTATGGAATGAGAAGAATGATGTTGCCATTAAAAGAAGTATGGGACGTAGATGGCAGTGAAAGTAAGACGGAGCTAGCATAGCTCTACAATTTAGTTAACACACATTCTACAAAGGACCTCTGGAGAATAATTCTAGACCCATGTACCTCAATCACATCCTTGCAGTACACAGCTGAGGAGTTTTGCAAGTGTTCTGAGCAACTACTTAACAGGCAACCAATCTTCCCACTTGCTCTGTAGCTAGGCCCCTTGGACACAGCGAGTGATGCTCTCTAGAGGAACAAGTTCCTCTGCCTTGGAGGGAGAAAATTGGTTAAATCAATCATACACAGCTAACCTACGAAGCTGTACTCAGGGAGAAAGCTGTGCTGTCAGAGAGAGAGGCTTGGATTTTAAATCAAAGAACCTGGGTTTCCAGCACCATTTCTGCCACTTAGTGAACTTGAACCTGGAAGGGAAGAGTTATTCCCTTCTCTTATCTTCCATTTCTTCTTATTTAAAATGTGAATACTAATACATATCTCACACAACTGTAATGAAAATAAATGGGGTACTCTATGTGAAGGGGTTTGGTAAAGTGCTATGCAAAAGTGAAGGATTTAAAGTTATTTCTACTTAGCAGAGTGAGAAGCCCATAAGTGATTATGGATTCTGGATCGAAAAGAATTCACTGAAAGGACAGAAACAAGTTTTATACTCACCAAAGTAATTTGAAGTTACTAAATTCATTGTGTACATACAGTCCTTCCTTGGAAGGGCATTTGTTCTAGGGCCCCAACATATACTAAAATCCATGCATACTAATGTCCCATGGTCAGCCCTGCAAAACCCACAGAGATGAAGTCCATCATCCCTATAGGGAGATCTTGAATCCTGCAAATATAACGTTTTTATTTATTTATTTTGAGACAGGTTTTCATTCTATAGCCCAGGCTACAGTGAAATGACATCATCATAGCTCACTGCAGCCTCAAAGTCATGGGCTCCAGGGATCCTCCTGCCACAGTCTCCCAAGTAGCTGGGACTATAGGCACACACTTCTACACCCAGGTAATTTTTAATTTTCTATAGAGATGGGGTCTTGCTATATTGCCTTGGCCTTAAACTCCTGGCATCAAGTGATCTTCTGACTTTGCAAAGCGCTGGGATTACAAGTGCGAGCCATTGCTGCTGACCCAAATGCAGTGTTATTGAGGCAAGTTTGTTTGAAAACAAGCCACTTATAAGTGGACCTAGGCAGTTCAACCATATATGCAACATTGTCAAAGCCCTTCCTTTGTACGCAAAATAATAAAAGGTACCATCCCTGCCAATAAGTCAAAATAGCTTTGGGTCAGAGATGGCCCTGTTATCTTGGGAATTTAAAGGTATTTATGAAAGCTCAAGGATACTCATCTACATGAAAGTCTCCAATTCCTCTATAATATTAAAAAAAAATAGGGGACTTGTGGCCCAAATTCCAAATTCCCATGTAGAAAACAATACTGAAGATGGCTGAATCCATAATTCCTAAGCAGCTCCTATAGTTCAAACTTACTCAGCAAAGGGATTTATAAACAATCATGGAATATCTCTTAAAAAATCTGTTCTTGGCTAGTAAAACCATTTTCTGATAATTGAAAAAGTAATAACATGGTGGCATATAGCCACAGGGACCAACTAAAGTGTCCCTCTCACCCCAGGTTGGGAGCTCCTAGGGCCCTACCCTGATCTCTCTCCTTGGTTCTTTCACCTATCGTATTATCTACAGCTTTAGATATTAGTACCAACACTCAAAACTATCTGATTCAATTAACACTGATGCATAATAAACCATCCCAAAACTCAGCGGTTGAGAAATAATGACCATTTGTTACTCCTCACATGTCTATGTATCAGGAAGCAGTTGTGCTAATTGGAGCTGGTCTTGGTTGATCTCAGCAGGAGTCACTCATCCATTGGGATTCAGATGGCAGGTTCCTGGGGCCTGGCGTCTATAACACTCTTGACTGGGATAATTTGTCTCTCTTATACTCATCTGACATCCCCCTAGCAGGCCAACCTGCACATTTTGTTATGGCAGTTGAAGGGTTTGGGAAAGAAAGAGGGAACGTGAGCATTTTTTTCTAGACTCAGTTTGCGTCAAATCTACACTGTTGGATTCTGGCTTGTATACCCTACTCTCCAGAGATAAGTCCTAACTTAACTCCCCTCTCCAGCCCATGCCCTAGAAGAGCACTTATTTTTTATTAGGAAAATGAAGATGATAGTTGTACATATTGGTTCAAAGCTTATTTTTGCCATGTATCAATGCGTGATCAATTTATTTGCTATTATGAAATATTTCTCTATAGCATGGATGTGAAACCTGTCTGCTCTCACATTTGTATAGCTAAGAATGGTATTACATTTTCAAATAATTGCAGGTCAAGTCAAAAGAAGAATATGATTTTGCAATGCAAAAAAATTGTGTGAAATTCAAACTTCAAGGTCCATATATAAGTCTTATTAAAATACAGCCACATTCATTTATGCGCTGTGCCTGGCTGCTTTCACACAACAGCAAAGTTAACTCACTACAGTTAGAGACCAGACAGACCTCAAAGCCTAATGTATTTACTACCTGGCCCTTAACAGAAAAAGTTCACTAACCCCTGTTCTACAGCACAACTTGCAAAGGCTGTACAGTGATATGATTTTTCTTTTGCGGCCATACTGTCAAGATCTAAGCTATAATTGTTGAATATGATGGTCATGCTCAGTCTTTAGTATTATAGATAACAACTTTCCAAAGGAAATATTGCATGTATTTCTAAACTATTCCTTAAAACAATTCTTATAGGCTCGGCACCTGCGGCTCAAGCGGCTAAGGCATCAGCCACATACACCTGAGCTGGCGGGTTCAAATCCAGCCCAGGCCCACCAAGCAACAATACAACTGCAACAACAAAAAAAAATAGCCAGGCATTGTGACGGGTGCCTATAGTCCCAGCTACATGGAAGGCAGAGGCAGGAGAATCGCTTGAGTCCGGGAGTTAGAGGTTGCTCTGAGCTGTGATGCTATGGCACTCTACCAGGGCAACAGCTTGAGGTTCTGTCTCAAAAAAAAAAATTCTTATAGAATTGTTGAAGCAAATGATAAGCACATTTTAAGGTTTCGATATGTATAACTGCTTTGTCATACCTCTAAACGGATATAAAAATCATTTAAAACATAATTTTATGCCCAGTTTTTAAGAGTTATTTTTGTTATGAGCAAATATGGAATTTGCTCAAGGAACGTTTGGTCTCTAATTGAGATTATCATTGGATTTTTCCTTTTCCTTAATGATATAATCAATTTTATGAAAAATACATCTACACATTGGTTTTTTTCCTTACTATCTGGTCACCTTTGAATGCAAAAAAGATTTATTGGGGGCGTTTATTTAACACACAATCATGTGCCTTCTCCATGGTTATATTACCTAACAGGATTCCACCGATGATTCTTATACCTCTTCTTCCGGTTTCTCCTGGTTTCCCCCACAATACAGTTCCCAGTCACATCAGACCTCACTCATGTACGTTATAACTTTGTCATCTGTGGGAAAGACTCTTAACATTCTGTGGATTTCTACCACTTCAGTGGCCCATAAGAGTTTTTGCCAAATGCCATTGGTTTAAAGTGGAAGAAAGGACTTCTGGCCTATGGCCTGCCCCATCTCCAGCTCTACACCCTGAGTGAGAGAGGGGACCGGGGGCACCATTACCTCCTCCCATAATGTTCTGTGATAGCTCTTTGCTTTGTCAGAAAGAGCAGCGGCAGGGCAGCACTTGGCAACATCACTGGATTTAGAGGCTCTTACGGATAAATACAATTTCATTTTGGCATATTGGTAGCTCCCTCTACAGTTTTTCTAGGTCAGTGCAGGTTTTTCTAAGAGTTTATAAGATAGTTTCTGAAAAGGAGTTTAATACCTAGGCACAAGTCAATATCACTTCCAAAAGTCTTACTAAAAGGCAAGTCATGTTAGAATATAATTATATGAGCATGAAGAGAGTTTTGAAAAGCAGTCAGGAAAGTGAAGAAAGGAAAAAGAAAGAACAGAGAAAAAACAAACATACAGATGTGTCTTTGACCAAGCATAAAATTAAATGTTTACTATCTTAACATAAACTTATAAAATAAAGTCTACAAGTCACCCAAACAGTGTTTTTCTTGACCATATTTGTGGTCAAGTGTCTTAGACAGAAAGAATTAAAGAAGGATTTCAGATCCTTTAATGTATACACACACACTAACACACACACACACACATACATATATACTAAATTATATGACATTTTCATTTTTTAAAAAAAGCATAATTTTTTAAAAGTTAAATAGGTATCTGTGATAGTTAACCACACCTGTATGAAAACTTTCTCTTCACATTAATGACCAGGCATCACTGTCTACCTCCTGATAGCTGGCCAATAACAAGGGGCTTTGCTACCTTTCACCAATATTCCAAGTATTTTATTTCTCTTTTCATTCAGTCCAACCTACTGTGTCTCCACAGTTTTCATCCCAACACCCTTTATTTTTTCTACAGTATCCTGCAGGACATCTATCGGTATTCTCTACATGGTCTGGCATGTAAACTTTCCCTGAATTTAGTCCTTTTTTTGGCCTCAAATAAGGAAAAGTTAGATCCAACTGTGACATGTTTTGAAGGAATGAGGTCACATCATAATCCAAAACAGAAAGGACTATAAGTCTGAGCTAAAGATCATGAAAAATGGCCCAGAATCAAATTCTAGGGACAGTCCATATAAATACCAAGTCCAAAGGGCAACCCCAAAACCACAAATGAGATTTTGAAGCAAGATTCAGGAGTCAGACAGAAAGTGGTAAGAAGGGGTGGCTATCAGAAAGGATAGTCATTCCAGGTTAATTTCTGTTACCATCTTTAGAGGGAACAGTGTTTACATTTATTGAATACGGGGAGTCATATACTATTGAGTAAAGGCGGAGTCAGGGTAGAAACAAAGGTTAAAGTCAATATGATATTTAACAAATTCTATCAATTTGAGTTATCAATAAAGTAACTGTTATTACTTTAGTCTGTTCAGGCCACTGTAACAAAATACCCAAAACTAGGTAACTTATAAACAATATACCTTTATTTCTTACTGTTCTGGAGACTCAGATGTCCAAGTTCAAAGCACCAGAAAATTCAGTGTCTGACGAGAGTCACGTTCTCATGGACAGCATCTTCTTGCTCTGTCCCCACAGAGCCAAGCAGCTTTATGGGGTCTGTCTTATAAGAGCACTAATCACCTCCCAAAAAACCTCCTAGTGCCATCATCTTGGGGGTTAGGATTTCAATGCATAAATTCTGGAAAAACGTAAACATCCAGATCCTAACAACCATTCAACTGTAAAAATTAAATCTTATTCAAAATTTTATACAGAAAATTTTCTACCTTGATTTGGCCCATATGAAAATTATGTGTTTGCTTATCCTTATGTATTTAAAAAGCTTAAAAACATAAGTACCACCTTTGAATCACTCAACTACAAGTACAGTACTGTGTATGTTTGAATGAATCACCGATCATCATTTAATTGTTCTGTGTAAACAATTTGAAGTATGCGGTGTCTTTAAGACTCAGTTTCCTTGATGGTCAAGTAACTCACACAAGTTTGCTGAGAGTCTAAGATTAAATATTGTCCTCTTTAACAGAGTATTTATGTTAAAAAGTGCTGCAAATGAGATGACGATAAGGGCTGAGAGGACATAAAATAATCCAAAACAAATAAAATGACTATGTCTGCCAAAGCCAGGTTAATCCATACATTCATTTTCTCTCTCTCTCTCTCTCTCTCTCTCTCTCTCTCTCACAGACACACACAAATACACATTAGATAATTATAGAATATAACCTTGAAGTGGTAACAATTACTTTATAAAATCAACAAGGTGGCCCTTGGGCTGAGATGGCTCCAGCACAAACACGTATGCTCACAAGTGAATGTGAGTAAAATTGGCTAAATCTGAATAAGATGGGTGGACTATATAAAAGTCAATTTCCTGGTTGTAATATCATACCACAGTTTTGCAAAATTGACAAATGAGAGAAACTGAGCAAAAAGTACAAGATATTTTTCTGTATATTTTCTACAATTACATGAGAATCTACAATTATCTAAAAGTTTTAATTTTAGAAAAATAAGCCAGTAAATATTAATTATAAGTAGACTCACCATGTCAGTTATGATTATAAATATGAGTAAGTTAAATTCCCAGGTTGAATATAAAGATATTCAAATCAGATTTTTTTTAAGTTACATGCTACTAGTAAGAGACATATTTAAAACAAGATGATGTTACTTGAAAATTATAAATGAAAAAGATATACCATGAAAATGTTTATAAAAATTAAGGAAGTGTAACAATATTGATATCAGAAAAACACAGTCTGAGGAAAAAGAATCAAATGGAAAATAATAATTCATGTAGATAAAAACATAAAAGAAAGAAGAAAACATACATGAACATTTTTATCTCCAAACATAGCTCAAAAATTAAAAGAAAAAAAACTGACATAAATACAAGAGAACATAGACTAATAAAAAATCATAGTGAGAACCAATACCAACTTTCTTAGCAACAGTGAGATCAAGTAAAACAAAAGGATAAGAAGAATTGAATAATCAAAAAAAATTAATTGATATGGACAGGATAAAGATACGTAAAACCCTCTAGTTAATCAAGAAATCTCATCTTTTGTGAAAATATTGATAAAAATTTATCTTCCATTAGTCCTCATAGAAAAATCTCATTACTTTCGAACAATTGAAATCATGGAGATCATACTTTCTGAAAACAATTCAATAAAATTGAATAAACAAAAGATAAGCCAAAAAATTAAAACTACTCACTAGAAAACCTTAAAACAACAACTCTTCCATGAAAGAAAACAGAAAAGAGAGTGCAAGGATCCAGAAATCATGAAAGTTGAGAGCTTAAGTATCAAAACCTACCTGTGGTGCATACCTAAATTGTGAGACGAGCCCAAAATGATGCCAAAAGTGGTTTACAAATGCACAAGATAGAAAAATAGGCTAAAAATAAAACATACCCTTCAAGATGGTAATGAATTAACAACAAAAAGCTTTTTAACTTAGAAAATGAAGAAATTAGAAACATAAATTAACATAAAAAACAAACGCTATAGCCCAAATGCCCATCAACCCACGAATGGATTAATAAATTGTGGTACATGTATACCATGGAATACTATGCAGCCTTAAAGAAAGATGGAGACTTTACCTCTTTTGTGTTTACATGGATGGAGCTGGAACATATTCTTCTTAG